>JZLH01S0622777.1:17254-44807 GCA_001188425.1 Eucidaris tribuloides | reverse complement strand
CACAGACAAAAAATCCGCCAAAAAGAATACAGACAATTATCTTTAAGCAACCATATTTACTCATGTGCTGGACCGCAGGAGCCCAACTCTTGTCACTCAGTGGACATTTTCTCTAGAGTATTTGAAAAATGATTGTAGAAATGTAGTAAAATTCTAGTCATACAACATTGCAACATTACACAATTGAAAACTTGTCGTTTTCTCCTACTATCCATTTTAATAATACATCTCATATCATCGAAATATAATGGATTATACGGCTTGTTTCCTTTACACTCACAAGAGAGGTCCAAATTGAAGCTGGAATTTCGAGGCTGATGCAAAGGGAACGTAGAGGGCATGACAACACAAATGAGGAGGTGATTATTATCTTCATGATTTGATGTGAGAATTATGAGACTTGATGCGTTGGTTCGACCATCAGTGTTGGTCGTCACTTCAGTAGTCGCATTCTCGCTTATTTCACGATTGCCAATGAACCAACGAAACGTTGGAGCTGGTAGGCCATTATTAGCTGTACACTGGAAGCTACTTTGCTCACTACCATTTGATTCATCGGGAATTTTTTTAAGATCAGGATCATCGGGTGGTCCTAAATCAAAATAAAAAGGAAAAAATCAAAAGGAAATGACCAGATACAATAGCGCATACTCAGATAAAACTTTCAAAAATTATTTTCTAAATGTAAATGGTTGTTTTATGGTTAATCTCATTATCACTACTATAATGAATATAAAATGCATGTTTACAAGATTTTTTTTTTTAAATCTTCAATAGGCAATGCCTGTCATTCTTCAATAGGCAATGCCTATTGAAGATAAAAAAAATTAGGCATAGACCTCCCCCTCTCCTTTGTCATGGCCGAGAAGTAAGAACAAAATAACATAAAATTGAAAAAAAGTTAAACAAAAATTGAAATAAGGTGGAACTTTGGTCAACAAGTAAACAGGACATAAACGACCCGAACCCTTTATTTTGAAAATAATCCAAATCTCTCCAAAATTGTATAGCTTTGGTGTCATTCAAGCAAAACTTACGTTTTACATCCCCCACCCCAAATTGTTAAAAATGTACCATCTGGCACACAATAATTTAAATCACGGTCTAACGGGCACACCGCACCCACTAAAACTGAGTTTATATCTCCTATACTTTGATAAAAGTTCTCAGATGGCAATGACAATGTTAACTTTTAAGTATGTAAAATAGACGCCACATTATGGGTTTGGATGACATAGTAAGGATTAAGTAGTTATTACTTACATATTGAAATACTGAGGTCGACTACGAAAGATATTCCCATCGTCACCATTATTTACTACTACTACTACTACTACTACTACTACTACTACTACTACTACTACTACTACTACTACTTCTTCTTCTTCTACTACTACTACTACTAATCTACTACTACTACTACTATTAATCTACTACTACTACTACTACTACTACTACTACTACTATACTACTACTACTACTACGACGACGACGACGATGACGACGATGACGACTGGTACTTAAAGATTTGGGGAGAAAGGGTTAACAAGCGTTGTAAGACATAAATTTTCATTAATACTGGCAAGTCCAGACAACTTCTGTCAGTGACAGAAAATAAGTTAGCACAGTATAAGTAATCTGCAGAGATAATAAATGATATGGAAATAGTATACAAATATACAATGACACTCGAGGATCTAGCCAAAACTATTCGCATCGAAGGAACATCAAATTGTACTATTCTCCCGAGGGCCATCGGCCCGAGGGAGAACAGTATTATTGATGTTCCTGAGTGCGAATAGTTTTGGCTTGTTTCGAGAATGTGTCATTGTATATTTGTTTTATATCCCTCCAAAACAATAATGCTCAGGCCTACACAATGAATTTCGTAACGTAAAGTATTACGAGTTCCCGACCGAGTCTTGTTCTGCTTGTTTCCAAGAATGGGCCACACACACTCAGCGTACGTTGCGTATCGTAATAAGGTACTGCTGTCATTAACGCTGGCGTTGTGTTGTCAATGTTAGGTCTAACCGTTAGGCGTATATAACGTTAGAGTTGATGTCAAAATTTAGTAAATACAGACTCACCGTACTTTATTTGCTTCTTGGTATAGTAAAATATCCTTAGACTTCATTAGTTTTTAGAACACCACCCCATACACAAGCTAAAATATAAGAAATTTCTGTCTGCTGCAGTATGATGTCACCTGCATGCATGGAGGCCGCCATTGTTTATTCAAACAAGTGATCGCGACAGTGCGCGTGAGCGACTGACTATACGTCGATTGTGCATGCATGGTACGCTGCGCGACGCAGCTCGATCCCGAGAGGTATTCGGGGGTGGGGTCGAGAAAAAGGGTAGTTCGTTTTTCCCTAGGGAAACCTGAACTACTCGTGACGTCAGCAACAAAAAACGAACTATTCACTGGGAGATGTCTTTTCTAGTAAAACTATTCATTTTCTTGTTGTGTACACCACTAATGCAACAATCTTATGATGAGGGATATAATAATGTTTATACTATTACTACTATATAGCATGACTATACTTAACTACTAATACTACTACCCCTGCTACTTCTAAAACAACAAAAACAACAACAAAAACAATAACCACCACCACCAACACAACAACAGCAACAACAACTGGTACTACTACTACTACTACTACTACTACTACCACTACTTCTTCTACTACTACGACTATTTTAGTCACTATACCTTCGACATTCAGTTCCACGCAAACAGTCAATCCCCTCTTCAAAGTTTTGTGTGAAACTGTGCACCGAACACGTTTGAGGTGGTCCTCCCTTGTAGGTGTTATGGTGGCTATGCTATAACTGACCACCGTCCTATTAAGATGATTATAATTGTGTTGGTCACTCTCAATCAGGTCCAGAGGTGAGCTCTCGAAAGTATCCCACTTAATTTGAGACGCTGGGTAAGCTGCCGGGACCGTGCAAGTCAGATTGTGAGGTATACCAGAAAGTACTGTAACTGATGCGTTCCCACAGCCGTATGTGATTATATTTTCGCCGTTTTTGATATATACAACAATCGGTTGAACTGTCACAAAAACAATAATTATCATACAAACAGTATGACAAAAAATTCTCGAAGTTCACGTCAAACATTATGATATATTGGGAGTCTAAATATTTTCACTTGATTCTTTTCCATGAAAAAATGGGCTACTGCAAATGTGACACATTCACTTTTATGTAGTTGATAATGATAATCTGGTAATTTCACTCCAACTAATCACCAATTACAATATTTTCATTTGCAGTAACTGCTAATATTATACATTCCTTGTTTTTTAAATGAGGTTAACGTTGTGCATTTTCAGAAGTAAAAAAAAAATGCAAAATGTTCTTACCCTGTTTGAAATATTACATCGTGTTTTCTGAAACACTGCTAAAATAAACCAACAATCGTAAAACAATCTTCATTTTAAAGATTTTCCAAATAAGTTATCAGCTTGAATAATATTTCAATGTATTTTAAGTCATCTCTTGCATAATAGGATATATTGGGTTAAAGCCCAAGTTTAGTTTTGGGGATTTCCTTTTTATTTTAAAGCTTTATGCCCAAAGGTCACATCACACCAATAACAGATTCTGAATGTCTTTCGTTTTTTTATATTAATTAATGAAAAATCTCAGGGGAACCCCGAGATTTTACGGGGTACCCCGAGATTTTCGACTATGTCTTACATTATAGCATCCAACAGGTTAATAAGGTTTTAAGGTTATCCGAGTTATACCTCATCAGAAAGAGCAGACTCTGTTCTTTTTGATGAGGTATAATTTGAATAACCTAAATACCGTATTAACCCACTGGATGCTATAATGTAACATATAGTCGAAAATCGCCCGGGGTACCCCGTAAAATCTAGGAGGTTCCCTTCCCCCAGAGATTTTTCATTCATTAATGTAAAAATAAAACCGAAGGACATTCAGAATCTGTTATTGATGTGATGTGACCTTTGGGCATAAAGCCTTCAAATAAAAAAGAAACAAATGAAACATTTCCCAGAACTGAGTAAAGAAGTATAAAAATTTAAGTTTGTCTTAAGTTGGGGGTAGGCCGTTAAATGTATTTAACGTATATCATTTTGTGTTTGCCAATTGTCACAGGAATTATTACAAGAAAGGAAAGATAAATGTTTGGCTTACACAATGTTATTACCGTCAGGTCTGTCGAAGCCTCGGCAGTGCCTAAGGTGCTCCCAACAGAACATCTGTACAAACCTCCATCCCACATATTCACTTTGGTTATAGAAAGGTTTCCACTAAATGTATGATCGACAACCAAATTGTACTTATTAGACATATTTGAGAATTGGCAAAACTGGGGCTGATAGGTGTTGCTGCAGTGATACACACTTAACAGTTCTTTTGTCTCACTGGGACGAGTAACTTCCCAGCTTAATGACAACGTTGTTTCATCAGTATGTGGTTGATACGTACAATTCAGCGCAACATTGTCTCCTTCATTTACTAGTATCTTCTCGTCTGCAAAAACTCTCAAAGCGTACCCAACTGATGGGAGAACAGATTTACAAGTAATTAATAAATGTTTAGCACAACTAATCACCGATGAAGAAAGTTATACATCTTGCAATATACATTATTTTACACATGTGATAAGGGCGATTAATAAGCAAATTTGTCAGTGTCCAATGACAATATAATACGAATGTTTTCAATGTATAGTAGCTCCAAACAGATGAAAAATAAATACAAATGTTTGAAATTAGATTATCATGCAGCACATCAACACTTTAATAATCATGTGGAAACTTGATAACAATCTAGCATCCTAAACCCAACTTCCATACACCACAAATTCTTGTTATTTGCCGTTTCCATTTTATACAATATTATACCGAGCAGAACCAACATCGACACACAAAACGATGAGTTCTTTAATCTAGAAGTTTCATCCGTTTTGAATTTCCATTGCTATCTCATATGCTGGTGGGTATTGAGAAAAGATCATGAAATAAACCAGTTTCTAATTGCAATTTACGCATTTCCAATAGGTATTTTGACGAGGGAATATTTATAAACAGGATAGCTGAATTCGTGAGAGATAAAACATGCATGCACAATATACATAAATAGGGATATACTTTGTTTGAAGGATTCTTCTCAACTGCATTTAATGTACCCTCTATTTTAAATGTTTTTTCCAAGATGCCTTAATTACTAGAAGATCTATACGTCTTTTACCGGGGGGGGGGGGTCGCTCTCCACACGGCCTGCTACGCACCCGCGTCCAGAAAAAGCGTCGTAAAGGGTCCCTTTTCCAGCCCTGGGGCGTCGTCGACGTCTTTTGGAAAAAGGGTAGCCTTTTCAGCACCGTTCGCTGGCAATCGCCACTTAGGGTTAGCCTTTTCTCACATGTCACGCCATTTAGGGAATACTAATTTGGTTATGTAGATACGCCATTTAGGGGGAGCAAATTTTTTGTGGATCTAATAACATTCTCCAACTGACATTGATAATTAGAATTATTTATGAATTGTTAGTGAACCTTTCGGCGTTGATGCAATGTACAATATATGTTTAGATGAGGAAGACACCTGGCGTGGGTTATCAAATGAGTTGCATTTCACTGTTTACGCCACTTAGGGTATAAACTTAGTAGAATTACTGTTCACACCACTTAGCGCGTATCAGAATAAGTGGATTTCCTGGGATCAACGCACTGGAGGGTAGCTTTTCTGCATGTTGTTACGCCATTTAGGTATGCATATTTGGTTATGTAGGTTACGCCGTTCGGGGTGCATTTTGATAGGTTGTTGGACACGGCGTGGGGAGGGGAGACAGGCCGTGTCGAGAGCGACCCCCCCCCCCGGGTCTTTAAAGGACTATAAGGAATCGTCTGTTTCATACTTTACGAACCACGAAGGGATCACTGGATCTATACATTTCTAGCCAGTGTTTATCATGTTAACGACTACAAGTACTAAATGTTATATTACCAGGTACACATACTTTTTTATCATTTTTTCCCGTGTGGATTTCATTTTGTATAATCCAGAAGAAGGTTGAGAACTTTATATGGAACCGATTTTTTTTTTGGGGTTGTCAATAACAGTCATTAGCAACTCTCTTTTACCTCCATGCTCTAAGTTTAAAGTAGGAAGGAACGGAAAAAAAGTAAGAAAAATAGTAACATCCTACCTGTTGCAAATGATAGAAGGGTAAGAGTGGCTATGAAAGGGCGATGGAACAAGGCGATTGGACGACCTCTTAGAGGCAACATGTCTTCTGTTATTTCACCTGCCAACCAAATAAAGTAAACACATTAAGAAGGTAGGCATATTGATTCACATTACACAAAAATTAAGAATTAGATTGGAAAGTAACATGGAAATATTCTGACATTGTTGTAGGCCCGCTGCTATGTTTTGTTTGGGGGTTTGTTAATTTACTTCTGTCTGTGTTTGTCCGTTTGTACGCGTGTGTATGTATTTGCGCGTGATAAAGAAGAACTTTACATAACAAACTACTGAACTAAAATGCTACAGTTCTGGTACTATCACAACTACACTAACTTATTCATAGATCAGAAGAAAAAGAACGAAGTAATGAAAACGTGCAATTATCGAAAACACTCTTCAGTAAAGTCAAGGTGCAAAGTAATGTACTACATAATTAAAATATTCATCTTTTGTCGTTATCAACGTACAGAACATACAAGTTCGACATTTCAAATGGCTAATGTATAACCCAGCAGAAAGGAGACAATCTTTTAAGACAGAGAATATTTCTCGGAAGAACACCTTTCCAATCTCAGCAATACTATTCAACATGAATCGTTTAATCAATTACTTACAATGTGATTTCCAAGCAGCTCCAGCACAATTCTAAAGCCATCAGATATAACTCACACTATCTCCTTTACTATCTCATTCACTGTAAGTATCCAGCAAATTGACTCCTATTGCTTTTCCTGTATTCCATGTTGTATTCTACAGATAACAATAGTATCACAAAAGACCCAAACGTGACGATTATTGTATCGTTAGCCAAGTTTCATTTATTAACTATATAAATTGATGTTTTTAAAAATAGACTTGAAGAGCTCTTGAGAGTCTGATTAGTTTTGATTTGTTTTGTGATTTTTTCCAATAAGTGGTTAATGCAAAAAGTACCAAACGATGTAATGTCACAATCAAACAAGAAACTAATTAGATTGAATGTGATGTTATCGTAATTATAGGTACTTGTTTAGCTTTTCCCTGCTGTGGTTCTACATTTATTTTAATTGCACTAACGAAAGTAAACACTCTAAATGATTAATTTTCTTTGTACATATACTATAATACTGGTTTTTAACTGTAATAACAACACACAGAAATACTGTGTGGTAGGTCTAATATGTGGAATAATTGCTCATGTTTACGAACTGCAAAAGTTGTTTGTTGGTATAGATAATATAAACATTTTTATGTTTACTTTATTTACTATTATGGCCTGCAGAGGAATCACTTTTTACGCCTTTTCCTCCAATTTACCTCAACTGTATTCTTTTTAGTCGTAATTAAATGATATGAGTTAGCCTAATAAATTTTTCACAGGCTGAAGAAATCCAATAGACAAATAGTTTAATACTCTATTGGATTCAAATTACCAAATCAAAAGATTAAGATTCATGTTTCTCCAACACTTATCTGTCAAGACTCTTCTGTGTCCCTAAGTAGAACTATTACACAACTAATAACCTACTTGAGTACACGGTGGTTAAACGGTGGCTGTGGTGGTGAAAGTTGCCTCCGTCGTGGTGGCGAAGTCCCTCCCTCAGTATGTGTGGGTGCAATAAACGGAAAGAAGTGCTGACGATGACGAACCCCGGGGTTAAAGAAAAGTGTAGAATGAAAAGGCAGCCAAACAGTCGATGTCGAGATTTTCACCGGCGAGCGAGCCTTTCCCCACAGCAGTGAAAAATAAGTCTCCCAGATTTTCAGCCTGAGCTTTCAGTTTTATTTGGGTGTCCAAAATAACTTTCCGCTACCAGAAATGCCTTCACCGCCACCTAACAAAACTGGTTTACTTAAATTCCTACATATGTCCAGACCACTCTATTCTTCCCTCTTCATATAAAAAATGTATTAGAGGACCGTGACTAACGACCAATGAATTTGGGTCGGTTACTAAGGGCTCTAAATATTTAAGATAAATATATCTCGGAAACAATTTATCACCGGTTCCAAAAAGAATTACTGTATATATACATTTAAATGCAATTACCCACATGGGATATTAAAACATACTCTGTATCTAATTCTCACGTGACATAATCATCATTTTGATTTCTGCGGAAATGAAAGATACCAAGAATAAAAAAAAATGAAATCCTAAACAAGTCTCTTATTTTGACTGTTCCTTCCTGCAGACATTTTCTCCTAACATGCTACTCAATACAACAGGAATATATGTTTTTCTAAATTAATCGTATATGAATTTTATTCATCCAAAACATAAGTAGTCATCATCTTTGCAGACGATTGTTTTTAAATCACACAATCCCCACACATTCTTTGCTAATTTACACCTGATATCATTGGGTTAAATCCCAAGTGTAATTCGGTAAATCGTGCAAATTATTTTTCTAGTATTGTGTTTTAGAATAACACAATCATAGTTGATGTATTATTGTTCTGAAAAGAACAAAAATATACTCTTATATATTTTTTCAGAAATCAAATTATAAAGTTTTGAGAAATATATATAGAAGAAATAAAACAATGTCGGGGCCCTTATACCGTTTGGTCATAGGAAATGTACTCAGTGATATCTGCTTTCTGATTAAAGAAAAATCATAATTTGTCGCTATAAATCATATTTAGTAGGTTTCATATTGTTTTCTGATGTCTGGGGTTCCAATACAATACTTTGTGAAAGATTAATGAAGAGGTTGTCTGATCAACCAAACATTTACTGCGCAGTGAGGATAGCCTATCATGTGGCAAACCGATCTTCTTACAGAATATCCAAAGTTAATAGTTACCTATTTTTATTTTTATTATTATTTTATCCAAAGTTATTCGTTTATTTTTAGTAGAAAACGTGTATTCTGAAAAGCAAGAAAGTGAAATGTTGGGAGTGAATTCCTGGGGGAGGGGGATGTGTAATTCCCACTAAATTCAGAGCTATGCCGTAGTTGTCCATCATGGACAGTTTACGGGACCCACACCTGTCTCTATGGATTGAAAAAAAAACCCTTGAAATCAACGTAATTTAGTGTGCTTCTTACAAGTCTTTATTTCAGAATGTTAGTTTTCAATTCTGAATTCACACGTTACTTCAAGGGAATAAAATGCATGTAGGCAATCTGCCTTTGCAAAAAGGGCCAATCATAGAGTACTAAATTTTAGAACCCAAAATGGTAACAATTAATTTATTCAGTAAAACAATAATATCAGAAAATCTACGTCATTTTGTATTTGCTTTCCCAAAGTGTTAAAGACAGAAAGTGCCAGAGGGAGGATTCATCTCAGTGAAATTCAGGAATATTATGTCCTTACTAATTCAACAAGGTTATTAACCGTTTTCTTATCAAAGGGAGAAGGAGCCAGCAACTAGCAGACATAAGTTAAGAATAAAAATGACATTGTGAGTATTGTGAGTATTTACATGGTGATTAAGACAGCCAAAATAAGGGGTACTGTGTGATACTCACCCTCAGCAAGGCTCTATAAATTAGTTCATTTGTGTTTATTTTACGTCTTTTCAAGTTTTATCCCTGGATAAAACTTGTAGAAACAGCTATAGGTGGAGGAGCTTATCGATTCAATCAGTGCATACATTACCACGGCGAGACTAACACACGTCGGGTGGCATGCATCGGTCACGCATGGTCTGCTCCAAGCCAGTGCACATGCAATCTGATTGGTTGGCAAGAACTCAATTTTTTTCTTAACTTATGCCTGTTAGTTGCTGGCTCCTTCTCCCTTTAAAGCAACCTACTTGCTGTATATTACAGGGTTGCCAGCAGCTCTTCCGATTCTCAAAACGCCAAATTTGCATTTGATGCATGGGGGGGGGGACATACTGTAGATATCGTTAAAAATAACGTTGTAACCAATTCATAACACCTTTGAAACTCATGTCGCGTCCGCAGCGAGATTTTGCAAATGAAATACAAGCACACCTCTAGTTTTAGACCCTTGTGCCACCTATTTTACTGCAAATCGGATTTCAAAATGATTTTTTAGGTATGCCGTTGTAAAACGCAAAAGGCCGTTTGACGTGCACTTTGAAATCATGAACGCCACAAAAAAAAATAATGAAATAAAAGTCACGTTTGGTTTATTTAGAGTTAAACGCGCCAAACTGGCAAGCCTGGCATGTATCTCATGTACTGCTTGGACTGCTTTTATCACTCTATCAATTTCCGGTAATTATATGTGAGGAGGGTGTTCTCTCGAAATGTTTCTTCTTACTACGAAAATACTTAATGTGAAAATCGTCAATAGTTAATAACTTGAAATTGATAAATGGTAAAGAAAAGAAAGAAACGACAGAACTTACCCTTTTCCTCGAAGGTGAAAATTTACGACGACAGATCAAGTCAGGGCCTTTTTATTTAAAAAAAAATTGTAGGCCTACTACGCAGATGACAAAATAATTGCAACAGAAGTGGAAGTATTTCGTAATCATTTCTTTCTAGTGATTCACGGCCCATTATCAACGTGACACTCTAAGAACGAACTATTAACCTTATATGTGTGATCAGTAAAGTCAACTCGCAAAATCAATGTCAAATTTTTAACACGCGTGTATAGACCACCACACCTATTTTTGAATACAGTTCTTCCTTCAACTTTATAAATAGGGCGTAAACATAGTTTAGGGTCAAAGGTATAATCACGACCAGCGATCGTGAAGTGTAGGAAAAACTATAAAAATGAGAGTCATGTTTTAACGAGGTCATTATTCAGTTTTAGTACAATACATCGTTGAACCCAGGGGCGACGCTGGGGTGGGGGGGGGTGGGAGGGCATTCTGCCGAGATATTGTCTGTTAGAGTTGTGAAACAAAATATTGTAAATGGCAGAGTTGGTGATGATGAGAATATTGTAAAAATGACATAATAGAGGCCTC
The DNA here is from genome assembly GCA_001188425.1 of Eucidaris tribuloides. Taxonomy (NCBI): domain Eukaryota; kingdom Metazoa; phylum Echinodermata; class Echinoidea; order Cidaroida; family Cidaridae; genus Eucidaris; species Eucidaris tribuloides. The sequence goes on along the minus strand of JZLH01S0622777.1, from coordinate 33,686 downwards.
AGTACAGTTAATTATGGTTTCAAGTGGTATTTTATTCACTATTTCATGATTTTACAACTTCGGTTTTGAAAGGTGTTTGTGATATGTCTATTGTGCAATTGTAAGGTCTCAAGTGACTATTCAGTTAATTGTCACCTATGTACATACGAGAACAATGGCAATGTATCAGTATGATTCTGTTGATTTAAAAAAAGTCTGGTCGCTGGCTATGAGATATTTGCATGATATATCTGGTGAATTTATGAGACGTGTTGAGAATTATTTTGATGGAAGAAGAAATGTTTCTTATTTAAGGAAATTATTATCATTTATGCACAGTCTGTGTAGGTGTTATGAAGAAAATTAATGTATGAAAATCGTGCTATATGTTTTATTTACATAGTACTTATGTCTGTTTAGAAACAGACACGATTTACACACTAAGAAATAAATGTGCGCAAAACGTGCAACTTTGCGGTGCAGAGAAATTTCTGCCGCGGTATTCGTGCAATTCTGCACCTTTCACGGCTGAGCGCTCGCCCCACTCCATTGCGTTTGCAAGGTATGTATGTTTTCTCTTCTGAAGCCTGGTGTGAGCTATTTCTACCACCTGCATGACCTGTTTCTGTGAATACAATTTCAATACGGAAAATGCAACTTGCATACATCATACTATTTTCTATGTCGAACAAGCTTAGACAAGCTTTCAGGTTGTCAAAAACAACCTTTATGTAAAAGGTATGCATACAATTTGAATATATTACGAGAACGGCCTATAGGTCCAAAGTTTACACCTTAAAAGGATGAAAAAATGCACCCTCGGCTTTAACATTATATTATGTCAAAATACACACCTTCACGGCCAGCGTGTTGGTAAAGTGGGTAGAGTGTCCGTCTCATGTGCGGAAGTTAGCAGATTTGAGCCCCGGTAAGTTATTTGTACGAGTTTTTAAATTATTTGCAAATGTTAATTAATAAAGTGTATTATAATATAAATAATATAAATAGCACTGGAATGAATGTAAATTGCGGTCCACACACAAAAACACAAAGTTTGCAAGAAAAAGAAGAATACTTTTTTTTCCTATGGTGCAACTTTGCACCTTTAAGAAAGGTTCAACTTTGCACCTGTCAGAAAGGTTCTAAGTTGCACTTTTAAAGGTATTCCCAGTGTGACATTGGTCTGCACCTTCAAAGGTGCAAAGTTGAGCCTATTTTTCTTAGTGTGTAATAATCATTCTTTACTGTAATCTGTTATACACAATTCATACATTTTGTCTTTATGACTATTCAATCTTTAGCTCTATTCATGTTGAGTCCCTTTGCATGGTTATAAAGTATCATAATTATTAGATTTATTTGTATCATACATACATTGAGAGCTAAATTTGTATAAATTATGGCGATTATTAAAAACATTATTTGTATTTTATTAAATTTCTTGGTGAAGAACTATTTAATTTACAAATCAAATTAAATCGAAGCAAAATGGAAACAAGTTTCCAGGAAGGACACAAGCAATTAGAATAATCTGATAATCGTTTAGTTGCCAACGATGTGCTAGTGTGAAACGTAGAAACAGATCTGGGTAGAAAATTTGAAGGAAATTGGTGTGTGAGAAAGGAAGTAGACTCCCCAAAAGAACTTAAAGTGATAGGCTAACATTGTGGAGCTTCAATTTAAAAAATTGTCAAACTTTGATATCTGAGCTACATAGTAGTGTTCAAATGGACAAATAAACACCCTAGAATACAAAAGTTTGGAAAGTTACACTGCCAATGGCAAGTTATACATGAATAAACAATAAAACTCGGTGTACACACTGTAAGTCTACGGGAGGAAATGGGCAAGTGAATCTGGTCAACTTACGATTTTCACTTTTTTAAAGCACTAAATAATCATTTTGAAATACAATTTTTTCAGGGCTTCATTTTTAGACCTCATCAAAGACACTGGTAGCATGTGGAATCATGCGGCTCAGATTTTTTTAACTGTGCTAAATGTTAGCCAATACCTTTAAGTAATCAGACTATAAACTTTGGTCGCGAATGAAACACTACGGAGAGAAAGCATTTCACTATGAAAAATGGATTCTCACCTGGGAAGTGTTCATTATGTTGAATAGAGAGTCATAAAGAAGTATCGACAAATGATCTTGTGAGTCATGTCACAAGTATAGGTATAGACAAATTGCTGATAATGTACATGTAGTCGCTCATTCATCGCTCCAAACTATTGATGCAAGAAATGTTATTAACCCGTTGACTACGAGAGTCTGCAAATCCCCATACACTCAACGTAGGCAATGGGTTAAGGATGCACCTATTTCCATCTGGAGGTGGTTTTTTTTGGTTTAAATAATTGTAACGTGGCTATGTCTGTGAGGATGAGGGTTTGTTTTTCTTTGAATCTTAAAAAGTGTGGTAATCTATACAATTTGGTACATTGGGATTATTATTCCTATAACAAGAAAAAAAACATGAAAATAAAGGAGATGCTGCAAATCAGAGGTATGACTGTCTTACGAATTTGTAGAACAACCATTTACGTCAATAATTAAATACTGTATATGAAATCTTTATGAAAATATAGAGGAGGTTAAAGCTAATTTTGTATAGTCTATCCATTAAAGACACAAGCTAACAATGACCACAGTTTAAAAAAACCCTGTGAGCTACATAATCCTCCATGCTCTGATTCTTTGATAAGGTCTAAAAAGGAAGCCCTGAAAAATGTATTTCAAAATGATTAGTTCATTTTAGTGCTTTAAAAAGTGAACATCTATGAGTATCTAGGTTGACCGGCTTCACGTTGCCCATCTCCACCCATGCAATACTGTGTGTTGATCTAGATTGATTCCATTCACCGCCGCAGTAATAATTCAAGGATTATGTTTTTTCATGCATATTTTGCCAGTGCCAGTATACATGTAAATTTCCAAACTGTTGTATTCTAGGATGTTTGTTAGTCCATTTAAGCACTATTAAGTAGCTCAGATATCAAAGTTTGACAATTGTTCTTAAATTGAAGCTCCATAATGTTAACTTACAAGTATCTATTACAGAAAAGGGTGCATTAGTTTTGAAGTATATAATTAAAATGCACTAAAACAGAAGAGACATACATATCACTCATTGTATTTTATTGATAAATTTTATTTACAAAAGATGTTAAAGTCAGTATTGGTAACTGGTGAAAATATTGAATTCTCTGCTGTCATTCTTTCAGAATAATATCACATGTTGTGATGCTTCACATTTGACTAATCGATGAAAAACTGAAAAAAGTCGTAGAAGTGGGGGCGTTCCCAACTTTTTGGCCATAGCAAATATCCATAGTAATATCTGCTCGCTGATGTCTTAAAAAATAACAATATGTCACTTTTTTGGTATTTTTTTTTTATTAATGTCTGGCGGGACAATACCATTCTTTATGATAGATGAAAAACTTTTCTGGTGGACCAAAATTATACTTGGGATTTAGCAATGGTAAAACAAGTCATTTTAGTATATATATGCATGTCAGGTCTTGTTAAAAAGCGAATGGCGTAATGTTTGGAAACCTTAATTGAAACATCTATGTTAGGAAGGGTACAAATTTCCCATCAGTGCTGTTTGCCAAATGTATGCGAAGATGAATATATTTGATGATAGGTCAAGTTACATTATTTTGGCTGAAACTGAATGCAAGTGTGCGAATATTGTCAAAACTGACGACTAACCGTCAATGCGAATGCCAATACAAAATTTTACCTCTTTTTAAAGTTTTTATTCAAAAAAGATTGTTCCCCTACTGGCTTGTTACCCTGTAATTGTCAGGTTCCCATTGATTGAAAAAAAAAAAACAGTCTTGGCGGATTATATAAAATTGACAATTAAATTTGATCCCTGTACACAAGTTCATAATATTATTATGACTTTCGAAAGTGCAAACAAGTTGGAAAAACAATTAAAACTAGCTTAATATAAAAAAAATGAAGATCTATATATTCTCTGACGTATTCCTCTCAAATATTATGGTATTTAGCCAAATTTGAGCGTGCGCAATTGTATATTTGCAATGTTTGGCTGATCATGCCAATATACTTGGTTATCAATGGAGTTAATATTGCTTTTTCTACACAGTCTGAATAAAGACGCCTATTCGTTTTCGTTGTTCTGTTCTTCTTCTTTGTTCTTGTTCCTGTTCTTCTTCTTCTTCTTCTTCTTCTTCTTCTTCTTCTTCTTCTTCTTCTTCTTCTTCTTCTACTACTACTACTACTTCGTCGTCATCTTCTTATCCTGGTTCTCCTGATTGTTAATTCTTGCAGTGATTCACTTTCTTTCAATTCTCCTTCTTTTCCTTCGGAGTCGCTTCTTTATTCTTCTTCATGTGGGTCTTCTGTTCCTGTGGTGTATATGACAGTGGCATACGTATGTTGACATCTCTCATCTTTCCTATTTCGAGACTTTTTAGAAGTCTTTTCCTCAAGTTTCTTCGTCTTTTTCATGTCAATCTTGGCATAAATGATTGGTTTCTCAGTTTTAATCGGAAGTTTACATGTAGTGGTAGTCTCGTCATGTAAAACACTTGTGTAGATTACACTTTCTTCTTTCATCTAATCGTTAAGAAAAAAAAGGATAACAGAAAACATGGCTAATTAGTAATCATTGTGTACCAACTTTTTCGTCTGGGAAGCGTCACCACTTTGAACAGTGGGAGGATAACGGTGTAATAGCCTAAAGAAAACAGGAGAAAGCTTTGTCTACGTAATGCAAATGCTTTTCATACTTTTGTGTCATCGAAAATGTAGAAAAGACAGCAGACCCTTTTAGCCGACCCTGTTACTGTTTTAGCCTTCCGTATGAAGTCAAAGTTTACGAACTTGATCTTAAAGCGAAAAGACAAAATCCTCTAAATAGTACGTCTGTTAACTTGAATTATATCAAAAAATTGTAGGCCTATATCAAATGAAGTCAAGAGACTCTTATGCTCACACTTGGAAGTAAATATGTTATTTTATTAAGCAGATAATTGTTTTATTTAAGCAAATTGCCTCCATAGTTAACTTCATCAATAAATTGTCAATTCTTGTAATTAATTTATATGATCGACCTAAGGCCGTTTTCATTTACTTTTAGCTTACATAGTTAGTACTAGCTACAAGTCACTATAAGTAAAAAATACAAATAACATTTTGTTTGAGTAAAATACACTTAATATTTCGTTTATTTCAATCAAAATGTCAATATTTGCCTAAGTGTCCATTCATATATGTACAGAACAGAACTGACTTGTGCCCCCAAAATTATTCTCTCCTTCCTCTAATCTGTCTCATCATCCTCCCAACCAAGCCAATCATTTTCTCCACCATCCCTAATTCCCACTTCCTGTTCTCCTCCCTTTTCATCTTTGGTTCTTTACTTCTATCTCCTCATCATCCTCCCAACAAAGCCAATCATTTTCTCCACCATCCCTAATTCCCACTTCCTGTTCTCCTCCCTTTTCATCTTTGGTTCTTTACTTCTATCTCCTCTCATTCCTCCTCCCAACCAAGCCAATCATTTTCTCCACCATCCCTAATTCCCACTTCCTGTTCTCCTCCCTTTTCATCTTTGGTTCTTTACTTCTATCTCCTCATCATCCTCCCAACCAAGCCAATCATTTTCTCCACCATCCCTAATTCCCACTTACTGTTCTCCTCCCTTTTCATCTTTGGTTCTTTACTTCTATCTCCTCTTATTCTTATCTCCCAAAACTTACTTATTCAGGTTATTGTTTCATTGTAAAATTACAGGCAAAAGAACTATACATATTTTCCTCTTTTGAAAATTATTTGTGTGTGTCTTGTCAACATTACCATTGTGCTGGCAACATTTTCCTGGACATTTGACACAGTCGGGTTCGCTTTCGTATGTTCAAGCTTGGTATCTGTGTCTTCTATAAGCAGATAAGAAGAAAATGGATAATTTACAAAACTGAATTTGTAAGAAGTATACCCATAATTTTACACCAAAGAAAATATAATTATCAGATGCTCCCAGAATTATTTTTCACTAAAGATGCAACGCCTTACTAGAAGACATTCATATATATTAAATGAAGTTATTTCAGCCTTCGAATTAGATGAAATAAATAAAATGTATGATATTGCAAATGGTATAAAGATATATACCTAACTTCGTGAACATAGTACACCTTGTTCTATTTAGCATGTTGGAATTATCGCATAAATGAATAATAGAATGCTGAAGATCACCAAAATTGAACCGTAGGAAAATGATTATATTGACGAAAAAACTATTTGTTTTGACTACATAGACGCAGGTAGAGCATTTTGAATGACGGTGTAGTCCCCTACTAAGTTAATTTGTCGAATGGCGGGAATGAAATTGGCAACTGGAAGTGTTGTTTGACGCGCTGGAATAGGGGCGCACTGGGTGGGGGAGGGGGAGGACACGAAGATGCACTCTAGCCGTACAAATACCAGTTTCCTGATGGACAGTGCCGAACTTGTGTGATGTATCAACAAGACTACCTTCTTCCCTACTCAAAAGTATTGCAACATACATTATAACGCATACATTTTACGTTGAAGGGGTCTTTCTAAAATGATATCCTAACTCGTTTATTATTGGAAAATAACAAATTATTTGTAAAGATATCAATGAATATTATTTCTCGTTTCTTCTCCAAGGCGGAGAGATTATCAAATGCAGGTACATTCACGACTGAGGGGCTGGAACATAAAATTCAACCCTTTTTTTGCCCTCCGTAGGGGTGGGGTGTTGATTTACACTAGCATCGTAATTCGGTTTTATATTACAAATGAAACAGTTTTAATAGATTGGAAAGACTTCCAGCAAACAAAAAATGTCACTATGTTCCTCTGAATGGGTCTCAGAAAGAAGACCACACCCCTCGAAGACGACAGTGACCTCCTATCTTTATAAGACAGTGGTAAAAAGGAAACGCACCATATTTTAAACATGTTAAATAAGACCTTTTCAAGATATAATTTCCTATTCTTTCTCAATTCTAAAAGCAGTTTATTATTGTAAACATCTTAAAATTTACTGTCATGAGATTTCTCAGTACATTGGATACAATGATGCGAAGAGAAAGCTATCATCTTTAATTAGTAGCCCTTTCCTCCTTGTCACTGTCTTATGAAGATAGGAGGTCACTTTCGTCTTCGAGGAGTGTGGTCTTCTTTCTGAGACACCTTCAGCGGAACATATTGATATTTCTTGTTTGTTGGAAGCCTTTTCAAACCATCAAAACCGTTTCATTGGTAATATAAAACCGAATTACTACACTGGTGTCAATTAACACCCCACACCTATAGGGAGGCGAAAAAATGTTAAATTTTATATTCCAGCCCCTCTGTCGTGGGCGCACCTGCATTTGATAATCTCTCCGCCTTGGAGAAGAAGCGAGAAAGAATATTCATTGATTTCTTTTCAAATAATTTGTTATTTTCCAATAATAAACGGAGTTAGGACATCATAATAGAAAGACCCCCTTCAACGTAAAATGTATGTGCTATAATGTATGTTGCAATACTTTTGAGTAGGGAGGGTAGTTTGGTAAAAACAGGGAAAGAAACGGAAAACAACGAGGAATGCATAACATGAGCATTGGTTGCAATTGGTTGCAACTATGGCGAGTGTCGATTGGTGATAATGAATTGGGTGACCGAAAATGGGGATGGGATGGGACGGGTCCCCTCTGATCGTTAGAAAATTTAAAATTCCTCATACAAATGTTTATAATTCAGTCCAATAAAATACCACGAAAAACATAATATTAGCAATTCAATAAGTGTAATGAGCGTTGAATGATGACTATGGAGTTTTGCAGTAACCAGTAGACTTGAGAACTGGGAAGGGTGTGTGTGTGGGGGATCTCATTTTATCATGAGAAAAAATGACATTTTTTTGCCTTCGAAGATTTATATTAATTTAGAAGAATTGCACTAATAATTGATACCTTTAGTGTGAGTTCGGCAATGTAGCTTTCCAAGCTTATAAAATGCAACAACTGTCACTGTTGCTAATAGGATAATGACGCCGCTCAGCAAGCTGCTAATCAATATCAATAGGAAACCGAGATTCTCGGTTTTCAATTCTGATTCGACTGTCGGAGAAGTGTCGATTGTGGTGATTGTTGCAGATGAAGATAAATCTACAATTTAAAGAGAACATTTAGAAATGGAATAAAAATGTTAGGATAAAATAGGGTGGATTTTAAAGATAAAAGTAAATACAAATAATTTGAACGTTGTCTGCAACAAACTTGTTTTAAAATATCAGTGCCTCGGAATACAAGCAAGATGATAATGAGACATTGGTCAAGCCATCTATTCACCACTGAAAACTTTATATTATTGACCTGGACAATTTCTAGTGTGTTTTTTTATTTCGCATAAAATGATGAAATTTTACTTCAGTTATTAAACGGAGAGAGTATTACAAATTTTCTTTGTATACTGTCTGCTGCAAATTATTACACCATGGTATCTTAGTTTCGTGCATTGACAGCAGTTGGCTGTGCTTCATATCTATACAAGATCGAACAAATCGACAAATTATTTTGAAGTGAAACTTCCATTACTGAACCTTTTCTCTACAAAAGAAATGCATTTCAATACACGTCATACAACAAGGCCGCAACATCAAACAATTGTAAAATCGCCATGTTTTCCCTAATTTCCATTTTGAAAATGCATTTCACGTAAGCGGCACATACTGGATGTATACGGTTTGCTTCCTTCACACTTACAAGAGAGGGCCAAGTTGAAGCTGGCATTTCGAGGCTGATGCAAGGGAAAAGTAGAGGGCGTAACAACACAGATGAGAAGTTGGTTATCATCGTCACGATTTGGTGTAAACGTAAGGAGACTCGATGCGTTGGTTCGACCACCAAAGTTGTTCGTAACTTTAGTAGTTGCACTTTTGCTTATTTCACGATTGCCAATGAACCACCGAAACGTTGGAGCTGGTAGACCATTATTTGCTGTACATGTGAAGTTGCTTGGCTTATTTTTACTTAATTCATCTGGTGTTCGTATAAGTTCAGGATCATCAGGTGGTCCTAGCAAAACAAAAGTGGTGGGATGGTAAGATGACACATTCTTTTTATCCAAAGCAGATTACAATTCCAAAAATTGTTTGGTAATGTAAACAATTGTTGAATGGTCGATCACTACAAGCATTGGCGGCGATCGGGGCCTTGGGCAATTTTTACAACTTTATATTTTGTATTTTTTAACCATTTTTATACTTTTAGTTATCAGAGAACCTATTCAAACAATAAATATGATTGAAATAGATTATTAAACTGTATGAATGAGGGGAAAGGGGATTTCAAAATCACAATTACTACTTTTTTTAACGAAAATATGTATCTTCGCGGCGTTTTTTTTACACCGCGCAAGGGTATTTTTATTTTGCCTTCTGTGTTTTTGTCCCCCCTTCCACTCGTCACATGAAATCTCCGCTACTGACTACTACTATAACTCTGGAATTCATTTAAAAGGCATCTTCAGTAGCGGTAGCCAAGGACTATCACATCCCTGTTCCCTCGGTCGAAAAGTTAAGATGAAATTAACCACAAAATAAAAAATTGAAAAAATAAAATAAAATGGAATTTTGGTCAACAAGTCAACCAAAAAAACACGACCTGTACCCCATATTCTGGAAATGACACCTAAATGTTTCCAAATAACATGTATATTTTTGATGTTATTCGAGCAAAATTTACGTTGTACACTCTCGCCCAATTGTAGAAAAATCGGGCTACTCTACTTGTACCATCTTGCGCAAGAAGCTCACCAACTCTCTGTCAGTCAATGAAAGTGGGTGAACCAGTGTGACGTCTGCACACAATGCGTTAAGAATCACTCATAACATATTTCCTCCACTAGGAAATTTGATAATCGTTATGCACTTTGAATAAATTCGAAAAATGTGCTCTAAGTTTTACCGACATCGCTCCTATTTTCTGCATTCATTAAATGTATATATAGACGTATGATTTTTATAGGCTATGTATAGGCAGTACCATAAAATACGTACATGTCACAAACGTCACAACTGCTGACAAATCTTTCTGCAGTACCCTTGAATAAAATGTATGGTAATCATGATTTTTTTTTCGCCGTCAAAAATGAATGTACATTCATGAGCAATCATGGAGACAAGATTATTTTCACGATATCATTTCAAGACACCCAGCTTTATGAACAAATCTCGTTCCTTCCACCTCATTGTTGCTAAGACATGCACTTATTGAGGAACCATACGCGTATGCAGGGGGTGTGCGGGGTGTTCAAACACCCCTCTTTTGCAAAAGGGGATTTTAACACCCCCAAACACCCCCTTTTCCCCAGAAACATCCCCCTTTTTCCCGGAATCACCCCCTTTTTTTTGGTCAAAAGGGGGTGTTTGAAATCACGGGAACACATGCAAATTTCTTTCCCGGTGATTTGGACAATGAAAGTAACGGGAATGTGGCGAGTAATTTTTTGGGGGGCTGGCCAAAAAAATGGATTATGTCGTCATTGCCCCCCCCCCCCCCGATCAATTGTAGCTGGCGGGCCAAAAAAAATGGATTCAGGTTGTATCGCCCTCCCCCCCCCCGATCAATTGTCTGGCGGGTAAAAAAAATTTGGCGGGCAAAAAAAATGGATTAGGTTGTCATCGCCCTCCCCCCCCCCCGCTTGTCGGATGATGTTTGGCCTGGCAATTTGGCGTGTAAAAAAATAGTGTCGGGCAAAAAATGGATTAGGGCGTCATCGCCCCCCTCCCTCCCCCCCGCTTGTCGGATGATGTTTGGCTGGCAATTTGGCGTGTAAAAAAATGTGTCGGGCAAAAAATGGATTACGTCGTCATCTCCCCCCCCCCCTGCTTGTCTGATGGTGTTTGGCTGGTAAAAAAAAATAATTGGCAGGTTAAAATAAAAATGCGGATTAACACCTCCCTTGGGAAAATCCTGCGTACGCCTATGTGAGGCAGTTAAAAGAATTACCTCTGTGGGCTCAGAAGACAGAGTAAGGATTACAGATTACTTACAAAGTCATATTGAACAACCGAGGCCAACGGCAAAATGCATTTCCACCATCGTCACCATTTACTACTATACTACCACTACTACTCTACTATGCTATAGCAATAACTATTACTACTATTTCCCCGCCGACGACGACATCGACTGCTATCACTTTCAAATTTTGAAGATAAAAATTCACTGACAAGCGTTATAAGATTTCCATCTACAATGGCAAGTCCAGACAACTTCTCTCAGTGAAGGGAAATAAGATACCACATTATAAGTGATCTGCAGAGATACGATGAAACAAAAGTACTATTACTACTAACCATACTGTAATCACATACAAACTTATACCACAACAACTACTGTTACTTCTACTTCTATACTACTACTATTACTACTACTGCTGCTGCTGCTGCTTCTACTACTATTCTATTAATACTACTACCACAATAACGACAACCACTACTATTACTACTACTACTACTACTACTACTACTACTACTGACTACTTCTACTACTACTACTACTACTATTTTTACTATTAAGTTATTATACCTTCGACATTCAGTTTCACGCAAACAGTCAATTCACTGTTCAATGCTTGGTGTGAGACTGTGCACCGAACCCGTTTGAGGTGATCATCCCTTGTAGGTGTTACTGTAGCTATTCTATAACTGTCCACCATCTTGCTACGATGCTCATCGTATTGGTCCCTCACATTCAGGTCCAGATATGAGCTCTGGAATGTATCCCACTTAATTTGAGACGCTGGGTAAGCTGCCGGGACCGTACATGTCAGATTGTGAGGTATCCCTGAGAAAACTGTAACTGGTGCGTTGCCGCAATTGAACCCTATCACATTTGCGGTGTCGCTGATTGCGGCATAAATCGGTGCAACTGTCACACACAAAAAAATCATTATCATACAAACAGTATGACAAGAAATTCTTGAAGTTTACGTCAAACATTATGATACACTCATGCTCATAATTATGGAATATTTTAGAGACATTTTAGAAATTGCTATTTTTCCGTGAACGGTACATCTGGGATTGATATTTGCTCACCTCAGGTGAAACAATTATAATCTAAATATTTCAGGACTGCTGAGCATTTTGTAGCGTCCGAGTCGACGCTTAAACCTGTGTTTAAAAATGCCGGTATTCAGAGTTGTTGTTGAGTCACGTGGTGGTTACGGGCGTTATTAGACTCGTAACAGACAATTCTGATGTTAATTTAATGATAAGTGACATCAGATAAAAATTTATCAGTTTTTTGTGTTGATTGTTTAATTACTTTCAATTAATACTTTTCTCACGATTTTTTTGTGAATTAAAAAAAATATATATATAATTGTTATTGCGCTCAAACGTATTTTAGTTTTTACTTTAGTCATCTCATGAAATCCAAAAATTGCTTCACATACTGCGTTTTTGTGAAATAAATACTTGCCTTGAAAGTTTTGGACGATATAGGAGAAAGAACTTAAGTATGAACAAAATATTCCATTTTTATTTGCAGTCAATGCTAATATTATAAATGAGGTTGACGTTGTGCATTTTCAGAAGTAAAATGTTAAATGTTCTTACCCTGTGATAGATATTGCCTCGTGTTTTCTAAATTATTGTTACAATAAACAAACAATCGTAAAACAATCTTCGTTTTGGATATTTGTCGGATGAGCTATCAGCTTGAATAATATTTCAACGTATTTTAAGTAATTTCATGCATAATAGGATATAATGAGTTCACATTTACCATAGAATTATTATCACTATAGTCTTCTTAAATATTTCATAGAACTTTAAAGAACTGAGTGAAGAAGTATAAGAACTTAAGTTTGTCTAGTTATGGGTAGGTCGTTTGGTGCATTGTGTTTGCCAATTGTCACATGAAGTAAGCAGGAAAGAAGAGATAAAATGTCTGGCTTACACACTGGTATTACTGTTAGTCTTGTCGAAGCGTTGGCGACGCCTGTGGTGCTCCCAAAAGAACATCTGTACAAACCTCCATTCCACATATTCACCTTGGTTATAGAAAGGTTTCCACTAAATGTACGATCGACAACCAAATTTCAAATTCCAAACGTTTCAAAAGATGTTACAAGTTTGCAGCAAACAATACACTAGTTAAATGCCGATATTGACGGACAACCCGAAAAAATAATATGGCCTCCGTTACTTTTGGTGTTGAGGCATACAAAATGTTAGAACAATTTCTAGGAACGAAGAACCGTAATGCATTTAAAACACCTACGGTTAAATTTTCACAATTTATCTTATTGTGAAGTCAAGATAATAACACCAGACTAGGTCTCATGTGCCTATGTCCTATGCAATTCTATCAATTAAAAATGACAAACGTTATATTGTCATGAGAAAGAAAAAAAGAAGAAGTCGGTCTTACCCAGTAGAATTACCGTTAGTCTTGTCGAAGCGTTGGCGACGCCTGTGGTGCTCCCAACAGAGCATATGTACAAACCTCCATTCCACATATTCACATTGGTTATAGAAAGATTTCCACTAAATGTAAGATCGACAACCAAATTGTACCTATCAGACATATTTGAGAATTGGCAAAACTCAGTCTGATAGGTGTTGCTGCAGTTATACACACTTAACAGTTCTTTTTCCCCATCTGGACGAATGACTCCCCAGCTTATAAATGACAGCGTTGTTCCATTAGTATGTGGTTGATACGTACAATTCAGCACAACATTTTCGCCTTCATTTACTATTATCTTCTCGTCTGCAAAAACCCTCAAGGCGTACCCAGCTGTTGGTAGAACAAATATGAAATAATGAATATTTAACACAGAGAAAAAACACTGTTAGACATCTTGCAATACACAGTATTTAATATAGCTGCGTTAAGGATAAATTACAATCAAACATGACGGTATTTAATGATAATTGACAAACTTTTTCAAACATAACTGCTTGAAACAGGTGAATAAGAAAATCTAAAATTTGAATTGAGATTATCAAATTACAACATGGGAATTATCTCATGAAGACTCTATGATAGACAGAGACAGGGGCACTCCACATCTACAGCAATTTTAGAATTAAATGAGACCAATGATTATAATGAATTTACTTTAGCTGTCTTTATTGAAAAGTTTGGCCTTTTTTTGGACATAGCTAAAACGAAGGCAATGATCATCAACCGACAAGAAGAGAACCCCATCATCCATGCAGGAAACCGGGAAATTGAAGTTGTAGACCATTTCAACTTTCTTGGATCCATAATAACAAACAAAGGTGGATGCTCGACAGAGATCAGACGTCAAATTGCAATGGCCGAAACATCAATGTGTGTAATTAATGCAAACGCTTTGGAAGAACAGAAGCATCAATAGAGCCACGAAGATCAGGCTAGTCTCTTCTTTGATCTTCCCAATTGCAACATATGGCTGAGAGATATGGGTCATCAATGCTGCAGATCAGAGAAGGATTGAAGCATTTGAGATGTGGTGCTGGAGGAAGCTGCTATGTATTCCATGGACAGCCAAAAAAAAATCAAATGAAAGCATATTCGACATGATATTGGGGAAGATATCCGCTCTTCAACACAATGTTGAAGCAAAAGCTTCAATATTTGGGTCACATTGCGAGGGGAGATGGAGAAAATCTGGAGAAAGTTATCATGTTTGGAAAAATAGAAGGAAAGAGAAACAGAGGAAGGTAGAGACTCAGGTGGACTGGTGGCATTGCTTCCACAACTAACATGTCAATATACCGCTGTTACTCAAAATCTCAGTGTCGTCACGAATGGAGAGCTTTCATCATTGAGGTCACGAGTACTCAGCCATGAGTAGAACGACGACGACGACGACTGATTTATCAAAGGTCTTTGACGTTATTGATCACTTTATTCTATTACAAAAATTAAAACATTATGGGATACGTGGTTTAACACTTAATTGGTTTTAAAAGTTATTTAGATTCATGTGAACAATTTACAAAGGTCAATAGATGTTTATCACAAAGCATGCCAATTAGATGTGAGGTACCCCAGGGATTCATACTGGGTCCATTTCGTTTCTTAATGTACATAAATGATATACCAAACTGTACCCAGTCTTTAAACTTAATTTTATTTGCTGATGACACAAGTGTATTTTCAACATGAAAGGATCTTGGAACTATTTATAACTCTAGTCAGTAAATTATCAATTGCGAAATATTAGTGAATGGATGTTTGCAAATAAATCGATATTAGATATAGACAAAACTAATTATATGACATTTGGCACACGTAATAAGCACAATTGTAACATGAATTTATATTATAGGAATAAATCAATTGATACGGTTTCACATACTAAATTTTAGGAGTCTATGTGGATGAATTTTTTCTTGGAACTATCATGTTAATCAATTATGTAACAATGTAGCAAATAATGTGGGAATATTGAACATTTTTTACTGCAAGACGTTCTAAAATTTTCATATTCAGTGATATCTTCCAATTTAAATTATTGTATTCCTCCCAACAGAACGTACCAATTACTATTTCCCATCATTTTAAGAATGCTTTTCTAAGATGCCGTACTTGAAAACCTACTTTTCAAAGACCATAAAGGGGTAATTTGTTTTATATCGTCTAACCACGATTTGGATTATTGCATACATAATCTCCTTGTCAAGTATACAATATGCCATTTCAATAGTGTACCAAGTACATTAAGAATATCACAGGCACACACACTAATAAAATTGATTCTTGTTTTCTTGGAAGGGAAGGGGGTGTTAGAGTGTGTAGTCCACATAGATAACACTGTAACTGATACTTTGTGACAGTCAAGACCCTGTACATAAACTTAACTGTTAACTCCGAGTATATGTAAGTTTGATGTAGGAAATAATAGAAGTGAAGAAAGATAAAATCCTACCTGTTGCAAATGAAAGAAGCGTAAATGTGGCTATGAACGGGCGATGAAACATGGCGATTAGACGTGGAGGCAACATTTCTTCTGCCATCTTACCTGCCAACAAAATAAAGAACACGCGTGAGGAAGGTACACATTGGAGGAAATATGGGAGTATGGCTGTAAAAAAAAGTTGGGTAAAAAAATATATTCCAAAATATGTAGCTTGTTACCGTACTGCGGTTGCTGTATTTCAAGCTTTCAGTATTGCAAGCTCATGTACTTTAAAAATAGGTTTGAAGAGTCCTTAAAGATTGTGTCAGGGATGTGCAAGTCCATTAGTTTCCTTCATTATCAATACCAAACCGTAGTTTAGTACTTACAAATGGTGTGTTGAAAGTTTGGGAAAGTGATGATGACAATATTGTAAAAATGACACAATAAAATATGAAGTGTAGTTGATTATGGTTTTCATTGGTATCTTATTCACTGCTTTATGATTTGCAATTTCGGTTTCAAATTTCGGTTGTTTGTGTAATGTCC
>JZLH01S0622777.1:3453-17001 GCA_001188425.1 Eucidaris tribuloides | reverse complement strand
CCGGTGGAGGATAAAATAGCCTAGACTACACACAGTAAAGTCTATGTGAGGAAATCGTTAGGTGAATCTGGGTCAACTTGAGTGCTTGTAGACTTTACTTTTTAAAGCAGTTAATCGTCATTTTGAAATATAATTTTTCAAGGCTTCTCTTTAGACCTTATCGTTGTTCAATTGTACTGTTACAATTCAGTTAAAGTAATAGGCTAACATTGTGGAGCTGCTTCAAATTAGAAAATTGTCAAACTTTGATATCTGAGCTACATAGAAGTGTTTAAATGGACAAATGAACACCCTAGACTACAAAAGTTTAAAACGTTATGCCACCACTGGCAAGTTATACATGAATAAACAATTTCCACACCGGTGGAGGATAAAATAGCCTAGACCTACACACAGTAAGTCTATGTGAGGAAATCGTTAGGTGAATCTGGTCAACTTGAGTGCTTGTAGACTTTTACTTTTGTAAAGCAGTTAATCGTCATTTTGAAATATAATTTTTCAAGGCTTCCTCTTTAGACCTTATCAAAGACACATAGAGCATGGAGGATTATGCAGCTCACATTTTTTTAAAACTGTGGTCATTGTTATCCTGTGGCTTTGTCACATAAACACAAGAACAATGGCTATGTGTCGGTATGACTCTGTTGATCGATGAAAAGTCTAATCGTTGATTATGAGATATTCGCATGATATGTTTGATGAATTTATGAGACTTGTTGAGAATTCTTTCCAAGGATATAGTAAGGGTAACTCACGGAAGATTATTGATCATTTTTTTTTATGAATTAATGCGCAGTCTTTGTAGATGCTGTAAATGAAATCGGTGTATGGAAATGGAAGTATGCTCCCGAAAAGGCTATAAAATTAGATTAATCAGTTTTTCGTCACCAATGCATTAGTGGCACCTTGATATATGCGGTCTTAAGAAAATTGGTGTATAAAAATGACAATAAGCTACCCCCCCAAAAAAAACAAAAAACAAACAAAAAAAAACAATAAAAAACCCAAACCCTTACCTGATCAATAAAGTTTGGGTTGCGAACGCAGCACTGAAAAGGGGAAATTCTTTAGTATAAACAAATAGAAACCCATCACAGTAGTGTTCCCATGTTGAGAGTATAATACAAATGAAGAGTTTATTTCCAAAAGGGGGTAGATTCCAAAAAATACAAAATAAAAGCAAATATTTTTAAAAATTGAAAACTCACAGATTTTTTCTAAGTGTGGTTTTACACTCAAATTGTGGGGTACTTGTTAGTGTCAAGTTGGTTTTACCAAGAAACATTGCAATATGGGTAAATTAGAAAACACGATTTTTCTCAGAATGGTGAAAAGTGGATCTAGCCCCTTTTGGAAATAAACTAAATGGATGTACTCCATTTTGAAAGTGAAAGTCATTTTTAGTTGTCATTTTTACAACTTTTAGCTTGAATTTCACCTTCTCATCTGTATTATGTTATAGAGCTGCTAAAATTATATGGATTTTGACAGAAAAATGAAATTTGATAAAACATGGATGTACCCCCTTTTGGAAACAAACTCTAGTTTATTTCCAAAAGGGGGTAGATCCAATACCATTCTAAGAAAAATTAATTTTTTCAAATTAATCCACATTGCAAGGTTTCCGAGTAAAACCAACTTAGCCAAACAAAGAACCCCATAATGCAAATGTGAAATCACGCTTACCAAAAATATGTGACTTGTTATTTATTTTATTTGAATTTTCTTTAGTTTTATGTATTGGATCTACCCCCTTTTGGATATAAACTGAAATGGATCTACCCCTTTTTGGAAATAAAGTCATTTTTATTGCCCATTTGTTACCACTTTTTGCTGGGAATTTCAACTTTTTGTTTGTGTTATCTGATAGAGCTACTAAATTTGTGTAGATTAATGTAAAAAAGTCACATTCGATGAAAAATGGATCTACCCCCTTTTGGAAATAAGCTCTTCAAATAGAGACTCTTTAGATATTGAAGTATCGACAAATGATTTTGTGTAATATGTCACGAGTATTGGTAACAGGTAATTTGATGATAATGTACATATTGTAGCAGCTCACGTCCGTGAGAAAGCAAGACTGTTGGAGCTGAATTTTCTTTTAGACTTTTCTTTCCGTTAAGTCACGGGATTCGTCGTCGTTATTTTTGGCTTCACTTATCACTGTACCAATTCCACGAGACTAGGGACATCAACTAAAACTACACTTGCACCCTCTACACTCTGACACTCGCATCAACTTCAAGGAAGAGCTAGCCAGCAACTAACAGGAATAAGTCAAGAAAGATTTTGAGTTCTTGCCAACCAATCAGGCGCATGTGCGCTGGCCTTTAGCTGACCCTAAGTGACCGATGCATGCCGCCCGACGTGTTAGTCTCGCCGTGGTAATGTATGCACTTTTTGAATCCATAAGCTCCTTCCCCTGTAGTTGTTTCGGCAAGTTTTTTCGAGGGAATAAACGTGCAAAGACGTAAAATTAACAAAAAATAACTAATTTATAGGGTCTTGCTGAGGGTGAGTGTCACACAGTACCCCTTATTTAGGGTGTCTTTATCACCATGTACCATAATTTTCACAGTAATCACAATGCCATTTTTCTTAACTTATTTTTATTTGCCGGCGACATCTTCCTGTAAACTACACCGCACCAATGCAGCCACCGCCACTCGTATGTCAGTTAATCTTACGTTTAAAGCCCCAGGTTAACAATTTGTGAGCTGCATAACCACCCATGCCCTAAGTGTCTTTGATAGGGTCTAAAATGAAGCCCTAAACAAATTGTATTTCAAAATGATTATTAAGTGCTTTAAAAAAGCGAAATTCTGCAAGTACTCAAGTTGACCGGCTATACCATGCCACTTTCCTCTTATAAAGTTACTGTATGTATGCTTTTTTTATAATCCTTTGCAGTGGAAATTGTTCATTCATACATATCGAGTGGCAGCATATTATTCCAAACTTTTGTACTCCAGGGTGTTTATTTTGTCAATTTTACACTCATACGTAGCTCAGATATCAGGATTGACATTTTTTTAAAACTAAAAGCCATAGTTTTTACATTGACCGCAGTTAAAAAAAAAAACCTGTGAGCTACAAAATCCGCTATGCTCTAATTGTCTTTGTTAAGGTCTAAAAATGAAGCTGTGAGAAAAATTGTATTTCAAAATGATGTACTCAACCGAGTACTGATTATTTATTCATTCATGTCTTCCCAGTGGTATCATAACTTTGCAAACTTTTGTAATCTAGGGGGTTTATTTTCCATTTGAACACTACTATGTATCTCACATGAACACTACTATGTATCTCACATATCACATATCAGTTTGACAATTTTTTTAAATTGAAGCTCCACAGTGTTAGCTTGTGGCTTGAAGCTCCACAATGTTAGCCCTATTTGATTAACCATGGCTGATAGAGTCTTGATAACATGGACACACACATTTCCAACAGACTACAGAAACACAGACATCGATTTTCAAAGCTAAATTATATCTATGTATTTAACTAGCAGTGTATGAGATGGCGTACACACACACACACACACACACACACACACACACACACACACACACACACACACACACACACACACACACACACACACACACACACACACACACACACACACACACACCACACACACACACATCCACACACACACACACACACATACATACATACACATACACGCACACACACATACACATACATACACATACACACATACATACACACATACACACACACGCATACGCATACACACACACACACACGCATACGCATACACACACACACACACTCACTCTCTCTCACACTCTCTCTCTCTCATTCATAATCACATGTACATCTTACCAATATCATTCTGCAAGAAATGTGACACTCAAAATCGGTCTATGTGACAGTGTATATGCACACGTGTGCTTTTAATTATTACTTTAAATCAATAAAAAGAATATGTTGATTAAAAATGCATGTATGATACTGCCAATTACAAGGATTCCATGAACAACGTACTAAATTCTTACGATATAGGGTATGTGGTGCTGATAATTATATCCTTCCTTCTTCTAGAGTTCACATAGTTTTTTTTTGTGCCACATTATAATTTCAACGTTTCGATTGAACATCATTGTCGTTGAAATGATATTTCTATCATGATACCTTTATACATTGAATGTATGAATTAACCGTTAGACCTGCTAGGAAAATGTTGCATTATTATTGGGGTTAGACTACAAGGCGGGATTAGGAGGGATTGATAAATCCGTGCAAATTGGCCCACTTAGCCAAAAAGGGGTATTCAGTTTATAGTATTATAATGTACTGCCAGGGGTGTCGACCTTACTTCAAGTTGGGGTCAAAATATCACAAATTTTGAAGGCCCATATGTATGAGTACAAATGTATTCCCATGATTTGTTAGCAGTCTGTGCATTTTCATAAAACTTAAATTTAGTATAGAACCAGAATCAGAGAATGTTGGAGAGTCATGTAGTGCATCAAGGGTGTAAATGTATCGAGAATACAGGGACAAACTAGAAAGTGTCTGGGATTTTTTTCTCCGAATTGTTGATAATGTGAAAATGGCACATTTTACCTTTGAAAACTGAATATTTGGACGCAAAAGTGAAATATGGGTTTATTGGTAACCATGGCATTACAAATGACCCAGTTTACATAAAGTGGGGTGTTTCCAGTCAATTCAGCGCCTGCTCAACAAACACATAAATTCTGCAAAAGGTGAAATCTGAAGTTAAGAATACGTATACTTACAAAATTACGAAAATTACAACTTCACGAAAGCCAGAACATTAGTACGAGCAACAGTGGCGTACCGTGGGTCAGCTCATTGAGGGGGCACCCCAGTCGCTCACCCAAATTGTATTTTCAGATGATGAATTTAATGCGCCATGTACGCCAAGCGTATAGTATATACTGAAATGCTAGGTTTTCTTGTTAACGTGTACCCATTAACCAATTTTTGGTAATTTTGTAATAAATAGCCATTTTCATGGTTATTTTTTACAGAAAATATGTGTTTGCATGTATGTCTTGATTAGTTAAGAAAAATTCCGCGAGCGAGCGGTTTGGAAAATTTTGAAAAGTGCAAGAAGAAAACTCGTCTTTTATGGTGTGTTCTTTCTAAGTAAATCGGAATAATTTAAAACTGCATTGTGAGCACAAATGGAATTGTGCACGTAGCAAATCGCCATTTTCATGTTTATTTTTACATAAAATATGTGTTTGCATGTATGTCATGATTAGTCGAGAAGACATTCCGAGAGCGAGCGTAGCGAGCGAGTGGTTTGGAAAATTTTGAAAAGTGCAAGAAGAAAACTGGCATTTTGTGGTTTATTCTTTCTTAGTAAATCGAAATAATTTAAAACTGCAATGTGAGCACAAATGGAATTGTGTAAATGTTTATTCGGGCCCGCAATTTTCAAGGGGGAGAGGTGCATAAATGAAGAAAAGGGATTTTCGACAGGGGTCACTGAACCTATTTTTTGCTGGGTATAGGGGCTGACCATTCTAACGGGTGGAGTCCAGGGGCCCCGCCTTAGAATCCCCAGGTGGGGGTCAGGGGGCTGAAGTTCTCGGGTTCTAGAAGTTTCACAAGGCCATTTTGATATCCTGCAAACCTCTTTTTTCGTTAAATGGATAGTCAATTAGAGCAGTCCCCCGCTTTTAAACCTTTTAGGCCAGGGGCCCAGGAGGTTTATTCAACCGAAAAGGGGACAAGCAACTGACCTCATAGGAAGTTGACATTGACCGTGGATATCAGCAAAAATGCATTGCTGCGCGGTCTTCATCGTTGCCTTCCCGCCCAAAACATGCAAGCCTAATTGGCATATTCAGCCTAATTCTAGCATAGGAAACCCTATGTAATCATGTGTTATAATTAAGTGCAAGAACCTGAAACACGGAGTAATACAAGTTTTCAGGGTTTCTATGACAAGGAATCCATTTTATTGACCATAGATTTATATTTTAAAGTACTTCAACGTGACTGTAAATAAGTTATTTACCTAATGAGCTAATTGTGGCATAATGCCACGATGTTGCAGTAGATGGCAGCGGATATACCATTGTAAATGACGTGGGAAAAGTGTCAAGTGCAAGCTTTGTTTGTTGATTTGGTGATTTAAGATGCGTATTGACATAATCCACCTTGACAGCCTTAGGTTATTATTCTCATTGAGCCTATTAGATAATCAGGCTAATTTAGTATAAATGTCTCGTTTTAGAGCGTGGCCCAGGGGATTAAGTCAACTGAAAAAGGAGGACAAGCAAGTGGACTGCATAGGAAATTGCATGTGAACCAATGGACACAAAAAATGCATTGCTGCTGGTTCGCATTATTGGTACTTCCGCATGAGCCATCACCTAATTCAGCATATTTAGTTAATTAGCATTAGGAACCTATGTATATGATGATGTATATTCAAGTCAGAAGACTGAAGACACACGATATACAACTTCGGGGGTTTCTGATGGAAAAGAATCCATTCATGATATTAGTTTGTATTTTCAATACATCATTAACTTAATAGCCTAATTACTATATGAGCTAATTTGCATAATGCACAGTGGTTCATGTAAGATGGATATACTACCATGTAAAATGACCTGGGAAGTTGCTTAAGTAATCGTTTGTTTCTTGATTGGTGTTTTAGATGATATTGAAAGTAAATCCGAGGGCTTGGTTGCCACTTTGAGCTGCTTGGGTAATTATCTCATATAGCATCAATTAGCATTAATCAGCTAATAAGTATAATATCCTCCGTATTAGAGCAGGTAGTTGCGGGACCCAGTTTTAGTCTCAACCGAATGTGGACAGCAAGTAACTGACTGTCATAGAAGCTTGGCAATGGGACTGTGACACTCACAAAAACGTATTGCGTCCGCGGTCTCATTGTGCCAAAATCAGCTCTAATTAGGCATATTCAGCTAAATTTTTATTTAGCAATAAGTGTATTATGTAATATTTTGCTCATTTTCACGTAAAGAAGGCCTGTAAACACCAACTATTTAAAAATTTTCAGAGTCTTCTCATAACACGAAATACATTTGTATTACATCAGTTGTATATATTTACAAATATTTCAACATGACTTAAGAATATCTAATATCCTAATTACCAATAATAAGCTAAGTTTTCCGTAATTGAAAAAGGGCTTCAGTAGATCCGGTACCAAACACCTTGTACGTTACCGTGGGAAGGTTGTTAAGTACAAGGTTTGTTGATTCGGTGTTTTTGAGTTATTCGTCCTTTTGTTTGTCACATTGTTCAGGCCATGGGATTATATCTTTATGAGGCGCTTAGAGTTGAAGCTAATTATATAATGAAGTAGAATGTCTCGTGTGTAGAGCAGCGCGTGTGCATGCAATAGCGGGGATCCAGCGTTGATTCCAACGCAAAGGGAGCAAGACAGATCTGACCCTGTAAGAAAGTAGGCATGGACTGTTGACATCACAAAAATACTTGCTCCATGGTGCTTATCTTCTCCTGATCGCACAAAATAGCGCTAAATTAACATAATCAACTAGTTTGCATATGTACAAGTATGTTGACAATTTTAACTTTAGAAAGCCTGAAAACAGCGGATAATTCTGACTTTCAGGTTTTTTCAAATGAACAAGAATTGATTATGACACAGTTTACATTTTTGTAGACTTCAGCGTGTTTAAATCGGCTTAGTGTACCATAATGACCTAATTTGCATTACAATGTTTCACAAGTAGAGTTACCCATTAGCATCGACCTGAAAAAAGTTATTAAATACAAGATTTTTTTGGGTAATATTATTGCTTGTACGGTTATGGAAGTAAATGTGTGCTTCCTTTTCCACATTATGCAGTTTTAGTATGAATCGAAAACGATACACGACGTAATAATAATAAGATGAAGTGCGTTGCTAAGCTCAATGCCGGAACCTGACAAAACAAGAAATACCCTAACGTTTCACGTTTTTCTATGACGAGGAAATGCCAATTTAAAGTATGCACACCATTTTGCTTAATTTCTTAAGTAAAAGTTTGTATCAATGTAAGCGCGTTTAACGTCGACACGGGCCGGCTACCAATCTGATGGGGGAGCCAAAATCTTGGATGGCGATTGGGAATGGGAATGTAAAAAATAAAATCATGGCATTCTTCATCTGGGAGATCATTTGGGCAATTTTATAGCCTGAAGTGAATAATAAGCACTTATTATTCATGAGCTAATTTAGCATTTACATTTTTTCATCTGTTTATCTAGAAAGATACAAAATGGTTTGGGAAAACTGCAGGGTGCTGGAACGATTTTTTTCCACCGGGGAGTGCTGAGATATTATATGGCGAAGACAGGGGCGGCGGCCAGGGTAAATATCCAGTCTGGAGTCGACGGGGGTGGGGGGGGGGCTCCGGCGGCCAAACTTTCGTGCCCCCCCCCAAAAAAAAAAACAAAGAATCAACGGCAAAATTTGAAACAAAATAAGGTGCAGGGTGCCGCTCCTGCCGCGTGGAGCGAAGCATTAGCTCCTATGCATCATGACATGCACGGAGTTTTTGCAGGGGGTTGGTGTGGCACCCTCTGATAAAGTTCCGGGCAGTGCTGCAGAAACTCCCGCATCGCCCCGCTGCCATAGGGCCATGGGTAAATCCTGTTAGAATGCACAAACATAGAAAAAGATAATAAGGTTTCTTTCTTTCTTTCTTTCTTTGCAGAAATTAGCTGCTTTATAGTAAATAGGGCTATTTAAGTCACAAAATTAACTTTGAATATAAACTGTATCATAAATTGATCGCTTGTCATGGAAAAACACCGTAAAAACTGCCATTTATCGTGTTTTCAGGTTTCGCTGTAATTAAATTCTACATAATTACATATTTAGACTTTAGCATATTTATACACTAAAAAGCAGATCTTGGCGTCAAAAGGACAACGATGAGCCCTGGGAGGCAATGCAATTTTGTAATGCCGCAGGGTCATGCCACTTCCAATGAGGTCAGTTGTTTTGTCTCCTTTCGGCTGGGCCCTCAGCTCTGACACACTTGCATAATAAATTATAATAATTAGCTGATTAGCCAATCTAAGACAATTTGGTCAAGTGGCTACTAGCTTGTAATTTAAATCAATACTATGCTAAAATACCAAATCTATTACAACACGAAGTGTACTTAAGAACTTTTTCCAGGTCAATGTACATGGGTAATATGGACCAATCTAATGAACCTTTGTAATATCAAATTACCATTCATTTTGGTAATTGGGCTATTTAAGTCAACTTGAAGGATTTGAAAAAATATAAACTATGTCATGATATGATATTGGACCTATGGGGCTAATTACGCTATTATGCTCATTAGGCTAATGAAATATTAGTCATAAGCTGCCAGGGTGGCAAACGCAATGCTAGATTACTTCATGACCATCATAAATTAGCAAATCAGCAACAGATGCAATTTCACAGGTCATTTACATGGTATATGGTATCATGCTACTGAACCATTGTGCATTATGGCAATTAGCTCATTGTAGTAATTAGGCTATTTAAGTCACTTGAAATATTCAAATAAAACGGATATCATAAATGAACTCACTGTTCATAAAAAACACGGCGAAAAGATGTATTATCGGTGTTTTTCAGTGTCTTCCTGACTTAATATAGCATGCATACTTTACATAGGGTTGCCTATGCTAATTAAACTAAATATGCTAATTAGGCTGATGTTGGCGGGGAAGACCCATGATTGCGACCGCACATCCCACCCAACCCCACACCACCCAAAAAAAAAAAAAACCCAAACCCGAATCGCATTTGTGATGTCCAATGGGTCAATGGCCAACTTCCTATTGCGGTCATTTGCTTGTTCACCTTTTGCCAGTATTGACTTAATCCCCCTGGGCCTCGCTCTAACACGAGACATTTATAGTATAATTTAGCTGATTATGCTAATTTAGACGTAATGAACGATTATTACCCTAAGGCTGCCAGGTGGTAACCTAGCTGATTTTTACGGTCAATACCATCTAAATCAAACAAATCAACAATACAGTATCTTCGCACTTTTGAGCACATTTTCAGGTCATTTTACATGCGTAAATGGTGCCATCTACATGAAACATGTGTGGGCATTATGCAAATTAGCTCATTATGGTAAACAGGCTATTTAAGTCACTTGAAGTATTTAAAAATATAAGCTAATATCATAAATGGATTCCTTGTCATAGAAAACCCCTGAAAATTTGTATTATCCGTATTTTCAGGCTTCCTGACTTAATAATAGCAACATATTACATAGGGTTCCTATGCTAATTAGCTGAATATGCTAATTAGGCTGATTTTGGCGGGAAGGCCAACGATGAGACCCGGCAGCAATGCATTTTTATGATGTCCACGGTCAATGCCAACTTCCTATGAGGTCAGTTGCTTGTCCCCTTTTCGGTTGAATAAACCTCCTGGGCCCCCGGCCTATTTTGGCACTTCCGAAGCTATAACTTTTTTATTCTGAAATCCTTATAGGAGGTTATTTTCTAAAATGGTGATAATTTGTTGGGGGTCAGGGGGCGGAGCCCCCTGAAGCCCATGAGTTTCAACAATTTGTGAGCTCATTTTGACCTTGTAATAACACTATTGTTTTGTGAAATGAACACTCAAAACTAATTAAAAACCACCCGCTTTCAATATTTTTTCACTTCCTACGGAATATTTTTTGCATCATGAACTGCATATGAAAGTTAATTTCAAAACATGGTAATAGTTATGGGGGGTCGGGGGGGGGGAGGCCCTGGAAGTTCATGAGTTTCAGCAGTTTTATGAGTATATTTTGACCCCCAGCTCTATTAACATTTTCTAATGAACATTCAACAGTAATTTTCAAAAACATGTGATTATATACGTTCTTTTGAAAAAAAGTGTATACCTTTCAGATGAGGGAGGAGCATACGCGCCTGACGCAACCTCCTGCGGCTACAGGCCTGTTATTCAATTCATATAACCCTTCTGTCTGATTTGAAATTAATGCTTTATGGGATCTCAATTTAATTTTGTACTGAGGAATGCAGAAAAACACACATGCAAAAGGTATGCCACGCAGGTGATGGATTTTGGAGGAGGAATTTCTACACAAAATTGTTTGATTTTGAAGTGTATCTGCAATATTGCCTCTGCTATCACTGGTTTGAAGTAAGTTATATAGGTAACCCTGCGAGCGAGCGGTATTGAAGTTAAAATAATTCATTTGGGGCAAAGGGGAGAAGTCGTAAACTCATTCCGTTGCACATTCTGGCTTTCTGAAATCAAACCCTAAATTTGTCCGACCAGACGAGGAAGCTTCCATAATCACATTAAGTTCTTTCAACAATTTGAGCACTGTGACGAACAACAAACATTCTTGTTCATAAAAAAAAAATACATGTTTATATTTGACACAAAAGATGTATCTATGTTCCGAAACATTTCAACGACTGATAACCAAAACAATCCTACCAACACCAGAAAACACTCGTCAAAGATTCCATATAAGCGGTTAGATCTCTGATCAGCTCACTATATTCCTCTCGATAAGAGTGACTTCACTTCATCTGGATGTTTAGTGAAATACACAAAAAGTGCTGAACTGTACGTGGCATCTCTGTCATTATTTATAACATGAGACCCGAACATTCACATTGTGTGCACGATACGCGGCCACTTTAAATAGACGAACAGAACTATAGGCCTATATTACGCAGTTTTCAATAAGTTTTAGATTAAAAAAAACAAGTTTACTTAACATAAGGATTACATGTAGTCGCATAAGTCTATCTCAAAAGGTGATTTAAGACCAATGTCTAACTCAGTTCGCCCCAGCTCTTCATTTTCTTTTTCTTTCTTTTTTTCTTTCGTTTTTTTTTTTGCCGGCCGATTGGGGGGGGGGGCACGTGCCCCCGTGCCCCCCGTAGTTACGCCACTGACGAGCAATAATACGTATATTGTGCTTCATTAATCCAACTTTCATCACATTGAACCAACGTAAATATATATACGAAAATTCTCTTGACAAATCAATTTGACAAATTTTACCCTATGCTCACTAATTTCTGCGACGAGATGACATTGGCATGATTGTTTTTGTTTTAACCTCCTATTATACGGGATTCTCCAGTAGCCAGGAAATATGACAAACTGTTCAATTAAACATTGGATAAAAAAAATTTTATCTTGCCTGATGCCCCACACTCATAGAAGACATATTTTTAGAAGAAAAATCTAATCATCGCTATATTCCCTTCATTGTTAAACAAATGAAATTCGCTTCGTGTCTCATTGAACAATATCAATTTAACTTAAGCACATAATATATAAATAGAATGAAACCTTAAGTATACAGAATAAATAGTTAAACAAAAATGAACCAGTCGCGCACCTCCCTTCCACACACCAAAAATCCCAGTGTAAACCTCCGATTCTTCAAGAAAAGAAATAAGATAAAGGGTACAATTTTATTTTTTTTCTTCAAACATATATATTTTCAATTGTAAATATTGCAATGACATTTTCACTTCCTTTTTAAATATGGTTATACTAGTTGATTGTGAAATGTGCAAAGGTAATTCATTGGACACTACAGTGTCTCAATATAAGAAAGTACACTTACATCTCTGAGCGACTGGCTTCTGCGGAATTACGCTATTATCTATCTTAATTGAAAGCATAATCCTTCCATTTTAATTGTCTTGATTTGTTTCTTCTATACTTATATGTGCAAACACAAATAGAAGCGAACATCAAATTTGAATGAATCAATACAACACATGGGTCAAGTAATTACAGGGAGTACACAAGCAAGATTCTGCATACACAACGAAGTGACACTAAATTGAGAAAATCTTCGGAGATTAATATAAGTATACGTGTATAAACTGCATGCATTACATCCCAGTACACAAACCTTCCAAAAGTCAGTTCTAATTGTTCTTAAAGTTCATGGGAAAATAGTCGAAAACAGAAATCATTCATCAATTGAAATTTACCCGTTTAATAAATATCTCATAAAAGAATGTACCTTCTCGCGTCACATTCTGTTTAAAAACATTTACTGTTTTTATGTTTTTGATTATTATCTCTTTTTTTGGGATTGAGTGCCGAGACCTCCCAGTGCTAGATAGAGAAACAATTGGCAATGGTATAAGCATGGACCCTACTACACATGGACATGTATCGCTTTTAATGAATTCATGGGCCTTTATGTTTCCGTTGATACATCAATAGCATTCTGTGCATATTTCTCTCTTTAATCTAATGACGACCGCCGCAAAATTTTATCGTTGAAGTGGATGACAAGTTTTGTTGATAAAAAGTTGAATTCTATTCTCAGAGGAAGATAAATGATAAATGTTTAATGAAATTGATATGTTGTTATTGGACATGTTTCAGGGGACTGTTAGCCTTATTTTCGTTCCAAACTAATACGAATTTTAGAAGAAAGAGTTAAAAATGTCATGTGCACCTTACAAGCGGTGATCTAATTTTTCGCAGTTTCCGCTAGTTCTGGCGTCGTAATTTTGATATAGGACGTG
>JZLH01S0622770.1:964-13994 GCA_001188425.1 Eucidaris tribuloides | reverse complement strand
TAAGTTCATGTTCATCTAAAGCAGTTACATCTAATGGTTGTTATGAAATAAAGGTAAAAGAAAGGAATTACGCCTCTACATCTTTGAGGAGATTTTAAAGATGCTGTGATAGTGGGATGGCAACATGTTTTTTTTGATGAACTGAGTTTCTTTTATTATTCAAAGTAGTTTAATTACGACAAATAATACTCAATGTACCCTATAATTATCATTGTTTTTGCTCCTGTGATGTGATTCCTGAATATTAATGTTCCCAGTAGTAACTAACAGTGAATAAAATGCAAATCAATTCACTGTATTACTTTGGTGCAGGGTAGCGTAAGTCGTCATATTGGGAAAATAACCAATTGGCCACGGGAACCAGTGTGTCATGGAATGACGCTGTGGAAAATACTCATTCTCGAAGGCAATGGGACAAACAGGGTGCCCCATTATTATGGCATGAATGGAAAATATGTTATGTATTTAATGCCCAATGTTTTGTGCGATTTACAAAATACATATTTTATATTTAGTTAAACAAGTTACACCATCGTGAATGGGCACTTCAGTACCTATTAAGTCCACTAGTAAGTATGTTTTATTTGCGTCGCATTTCCTGCATTCCTTTTACTGCAAGATGTTTAAATAGTGTTGAAAACACGATTTATTGCTCGAGTGATAAATGCATGCCTCTTCTTCTTGTGAAAATAATTGTCCTAAGATTTTATAAAGTGTGTGTTGCAAGTGTGATATCAATTCATTCAGGAATTGAGGTAACTGTTCAAGAAAATGTAGATGTGGGCAATTCCATGATTAGTTACGTTACACTTTATGATAAACTTTACTCAACATTTGGCTCTTACATGAATATGCTTTGATACTATTTTTCTGTTTTGGTACTGTCAGTTCTCTAGACTAGCATCTACTTCACAACATCAGCAAAATCATAAGACATGCTTTAGTGGGTAATAGCAAGAACTTTAATTATGGTTAGTTACGTTACATAAAGAGGACATGAAAACAAATGACAGATCTTTGTCCTCAAAGGTTTGTCAACCTGTTTTCAACTGAAACAAACTGTGGTATTCATGCTATTTCTGGTGTCTCGATACGTCATTTGATCTATAACTTATTGATAAAAATCTTTTCATTTTAACTATAATATCAAAAACATAGTTACGTTACTGTTAGTTACAATACATTTTGTCCATCTACGCAAATTGCGTTTATTCATGTCTTTTTCAGATTTAGCATGCATATGGGGGGCTTTATTACTTTCAAAACAATGAAGAGGCTGTTGGCATGGAAAAGAAACTGCAGAATAAATGATAATTTTTCATAAACTGAGATTTATTCACACGAGTCCCACCTGTGGTATTACATGTATGGTTCTGATTCTCCTAGAGGGTGCTGTTGAAGATGTAAAATTTAGAGTAGAAATGATCGCCCCCCCCCCCATTGTTTCTTCATGATTCACACAACATTCGAAAACCTTAAATGTAATATGATTCAAAGCAATTCATATAATTGTGACTTGTCCAATAATTCACGAATTGCTCATATATATATATATATATAACTCTGTCTGTGTGTGTGTGTCTGTGTGTGTATGTGTGTGTGTGTGTGTGTGTGTGTGTGTGTGTGTGTGTGTGTGTGTGTGTGTGTGTGTATGTGTGTGTGTGTGTGTTGTGTGTGTGTATTTATATTCAAAACATATGCCTCACCAACCAACGACCAATTCATCATAAATTAATATACTGAACTGGTGTTCGGTAGCTGTTAAAAAAAAAAAAATGAGTATTTCCTATTTCTTGTTTGAAAGTGGAAAGTTATTTTCATGACAGATAATGCATCAAGAGCCTGGGTCCAGTGATTCTATCCAAACACCTTTTTTGCGACTCAGACAAAAGTAATTTGATCTTTCTAAATCGGTAGAAGCTGTTTGGGCGTGTCTGTGTTATTGTGTTTGATGTGATGCATTTTCAGTCTAATGTCCAAATTGATATAAACACTCTAATAATTACAATTTATCCCAAAAATTGTGCGAAAAGAAGACACGAATAGATTGTGACAGGATAAAAATTGACATGAACAACCACACTACGTACACACTGTTATTTCTTCATCGTCAAATTTGACTCGGAATGGAATCAGCTGGGAGCCTACTCTATTTCGAGATAAAAGTGACACAAATTACCCCCCCCCCAAAAAAAAAGACATGAATTGAATTGATTCTCACTTGACACCTTACCATTCCACGGCAAATTTATTCAGATATTCCAGTCACTTTAACTCGGAATAGTAAAGGCTCCCAGCTGACTCCAAACCGATTCAAATTTAACTCCTGAGAAAAAAAAAGAGTGGACAACACACTTACGTCAACACATATATAAACACACAAACACACATAGACGCAAACAATAACGAGCAGACGTATTCTTGAAACCATTTATAGTTGGAGGACGACGGACATGAGGAAATACAGTATTGAGTTTCAGAGAGTGTGTGTTGCAACCTGAAATGGTCGGTTGTCGTATGAGTTTGCTGATGCGTGCAGACCTGGGAAATATATTGTACCTCTTGCCACCGTGGTCTTCCAAAGATTTTCAGGGATAACGGTGGGGTTGGGGGTCAGTGTATCACATCGCGCGGCATCCAAACTCATCATTTTGTGTGAAAATCGTAGGAGATCGACAGTAGCAGTACTAAGTTGTACGTTTGGTATCTGGTATGGCAACGCAATGCAATGATTGTATTGGTACTACAAAAAGTTCATATATCTAGCATGTTTCTGTTTGAATACTGATAATGACTACTGTCATTTTTCCATGTCACTGTCACTGATTTGGCAAGATGTTTTATTAGTATTTACAAAATACTTAATGTTTCATTGAAGTGTTTGGTAGTGATAGCATTACAAGTTATTTGATTAGAGGGGGCATATTCTAGACAAAATAAAATCAACTCAAATTAACATGTTGCATACCATAATTTTCCATGGTTTTCCTAGCACAGTTTCTTCCGCATAACAAGTACTGCAGAATGTTAAGTGGTATCACATGTACCACGAATGCACCCCCCCCCTTCGTTTTCCAGTAAAGCTTAAAATAATATTACCCCAATGTGGGGAGTATACGGGATGAGGATGCGACTGAAAATGTTTACCTTTATGGCTCGATAGTTTTTGTAGCAATACAAAGGTACTAGTCAACAAAGAAATGTCACTCCCGCCCCCAAATCATGCGCACGCACACACAAACATAGGGAGAGAGGGAGTGAATCATAAAGGAATAATGACATATGCAAATATTCATATTGTGTGGCGATGCACACACCCAAATATATTATAGAGACGGAAAGGTTGCTGCATATCATTACCTACCACTACCTTTGGAGTGGAGAGACGAGTTTTTAAAACACCTAGTCTAACCAACAGGATTATTTACTAATCTAAGGTAGGCAACGTCGTTGTTAGTGTTTCTTTTTACTATCTGCTTCTTTTACCATTTCCACCTCCTCCTCCCCTTACTTGTCACCTCCCACCTTACATCTTCATTCTTATGTTTGCCACAATTTACCACATCATTTTGATTCTCAGGTTCGTTTACGGTAATATCATTGTTTTGTTTAACTCCACTACCCATTTACAAATTTATGTGGTATTTTTTTTCCTCTGTTGAGAGCTTTTCAGTTTTTGTTTTCCTGTTTTAAGTCTCACGACAAAATTTATTCCATATTTAGCCAATATCAATTTTGCGAGGTTTAAACATTCTCTTGCGCTAACGAACAGTAACCATAAAATTCACAACGAAACTTGCCAGCGATGTCATTTCGTTTACCCTTTATCCAGTTGCAATCTTTAAAAAGAAACTATGTGTTATATAAACATCATTGCATTTAAACATGGATTTATATTGTAAATAAAAAAGTTACATTGAGCTAAACAAACCTTCTTTCAGATGGAGGATATTTCGTAATATAAAGACGATTGCGCATGTACTGCTAAAATGAGATTATTCTTTAAATACTCAATTATAAACAGACATTTTTTTAAATCCTGATAAATATAATGGAAAAATCTCGATCAATGTGATGACAGCAAAAATTCACAAGAAATAATTTGCGGCAATTTCGGCCTACTGATTTGTGTACCCTTTTGCAAGGTAGAAAAGGGTTTTCTTGTGCCCTTTTCAGATGACAAGTATAAATGTGTTATATATATTATATTATGATATTCTATGATATTCTATTCTATTCTATTATATCATATATCATATTATGTATATATACATATATAGGCGAAATCCAGGAGACAATGACAATAAACGTAGCTTACTTTATATATATATAATATATATTATATATATATATATACGCAGAGGATCGGGAATCCCTGTAAAGTGGCTCAATATCTAAACTGATAGGCTGCCATGTCATTTGTTAAGTTAGGATGAATTTACTTCTGAGTGGCTACTGTCAGTTTTCATGCTTTATTTTGCAATCGTCAGGGCGCACTGATACGGAAATTGGTGTTACACAAATATATATGAGCATAGATATAGGTGAATACAAGTTAGCTACTGGAGACTTAAAACTACGATTACTCAACGTTTGCTTACTTACGAATCGATTACGAACTACGGTTTTGAACTTGTAACGATTACAGACTACAATTTGGACATGCATCGATTACAGTTTACTATTTTTGGGGGAGTGTACTAAAGTGTCGCAACATATATATATATATATATATATATATATAAAGGCTGGTCAATTTTGTTTTACATTGCTTACCTGTCTCTCGTTGCTTACTAGCAGAATCTTGCCCTGATTTATACATTTAAAATCCGTCATGTCATGTATTTTGTGTTGCATTATGAAACTTGTGCTTATGCCAAAGGACAATTTTACCTCTTTGCTATACGAAATCTAATCAAATTTTATGCATCGTCTGCGCACACCCCAACCAGTGGTAAGTCATCGTGAATAATTCATTCTTTCAGATTGGAAATATTCACAGAAGCATCCTTTTTGACTTTGTTGATGAAATAAATAAAAATAATATATTGTAAGATATAAACATAAATAAGTCTGAAAAAAAACTAGTGGGTCCTTCTCATTGGATTAAACAAGTGAAAGTATCATACATCAATCAAATTTGTGTCATTGTTTGTATAACACTTTTCACAAGGGCAAAACTTTATGAAATTTATCATAGAAGGTAATGGCTCAATTTGCCGCTATTGGAAGACCCATTTTATGAAAAGGACAGTGAATTACTTTCACATTAAAGGAAAACAAACAAACACCACGCTACATTGTTATAGTGTTTATTTTTCATAAATTTGTTGCCTTCTGATGATTACATCTTTTTCTTACTTTTTAAAGCTTTATTATATACGCGCGTTGTGGATTGTTTGACATACCCTTTCCCTATATATAACCTTACCGTCACTTCACCTCTTTTTCAGAGTTTGCTGTTATACACAGACATCGGACAAACTGTTGCGGTCATTTACAATTCTGGATGACCAAGGATGGCAGCCGTGTTGACATCTTCAATACGGGAAATCTTCCTGGTCATCATTGCTGTCTGCTTCCACGTGCATGCAGTGCAAGGTATGTTTGGGTCGATATTCATATTTTTCATCAAACACTGTAATAGAGACATTTTCACGGGAGTATCCTACTTTTCCCCCTATACATGATAAATAAATGAAAAGGAAGTCCTGCAAGCTCAATTCGGGGTAATCTTGCCACGTTTTGCCCTCTTCGGGATGAAAATTTATGAAAAACCGTGAAGTAAAAATAACGGCAGACTTCCTGGGATAAAAAGGAAAACAAATGTGAGCTGAAGCCGGAAAAATATCGACTTTGTAAACACACCCCGCTGATTTTCGCCTTTTGCGGCCCTATTGCAGGATATACCTTTCGCCATAGGTTTCAAACAAAATTCATAATTTTATTTGGAAGAGTTTTGACAACCTATATCGCGATTCATATGTTAAAAAAAAAAACCCTGAAAGGTAGCTCCATTCGTAATCCCGCTAGCGACATCTGTGCCATTTTATGGAAGGGTCCATTCATGGCCACAAATCACCTCGAATTTGTCCATAAACGGTTCAAGAACCAAATTTTATGTAACAAAAACTGCATAATTAAGCCCCCAAATGGATATTAATTTGCATTCAGTTGTTGCAAGGACATATTATCATATTTCATTACTCATGTTGTTCTATGTAGCTGCAATCATAAAAAAAGAGGTTATTTTGAACGACTTCACGAATGCCTAAAAAAATGGTTTGTCATCTTCAAGTTTCAAGGATCTCGTATTCGTTTAAGATATGTGAACCATTTTAAAATTATTTTTTTTTTTATTATTCTGAAGGTTTTTTATGTACAACGATTTTGCAAACAGTGTCCAAAATGTAAAGAGTGGAGGGGGAAGTTGACAAAAACAGGAAACTTAATAACTGCAGAGAATTCGCCATATCGCAACAGTGAGATGACCAAATAGAATAAAATAAATTCTGAAGATCTGTTAGTTTAATGAAAATGCCCAACTTTACTAAATTGAATCTCTTAAGCCGTTTTGCGAGACATTTTGGAAGTAACCCTGGTAGTGTGTGCTGGTTTAATTACAAGAAATGAAATTCCCCCCCCCCCTCCAAAAGAAAAAAAAAAAAATATATTTTTGCATATCAATGTCACCTGCGACATCATAGGTACTTTGACGCGGGTTGCTGATTGGGCTACTGCGCGTGTGAATTTAAAATGTTGTGAATACATACCTGTATAGGAGGAGACTAAACGTTTCTCGTAACAGTGTCAGGGTAACTTAGCTTGACCCATGGGGAAATTATAGTTATAAGAGACAGTTAATTGAAAATTTCATCTTCGTATCCTTGTTTTGATCTAGACCAACTTTGCAGGTGATGAGCGTACTATGAAAAAGGGTAGCACTTTGTTTGACCTTTTAAGAGCTAATGTTGCGTATGTGCACAATCATCCAAGCAAATTGAACAATCGCAATTATTTCTCGCCTTCACCTTTGTACAGAAGACACTAGACAATAGTTTGCTTAAGTAACAGCTGTAAAAAAAAATCATTTTTAATACTGCAAAATCGAAAGCAAAATTGAAAGAATCCATGCAAAGAGCAATTACCATTATCATACCCTCTGAATAAATTCAACGTGTTAATTGCTACTTCTAACTGAACTAACTGAACCTGACTAAATAGTACTAGCAAATTTCCAAACACTCTTCTTTATAGTCTGATAAAGAAGGATTACAGCTGAGTCACAGTACATGAATCGAGAGGGGAAGAATACAGTTTACTCAGGAAAGTACATTGTGTGAGCTCGTTTGATCCCTCGGGGGTAGCAGGTTGTTGGAAATAAAGGAACAGTCACCGTTGTCTTTAAAATGCTTGATTCCACTTCTACCTTTACTGGTACAATTTGTTACGGAAAAAGATTCAAAGTTGCTCAGCTGTAAACCACCCCCTCACGGGCCTGAGCTCAAAGACCGAACAACCAAGGAATGTTGCCTGCAAGGCATTTTGTTTAAGGACACAGGCTAACATTGTGGAGCTTCAAATAAAAAAAACAAATTGTCAAACTGTGCTATCTGAGCTACATTTTACTGTTTGAATGAACAAACACCCTAGAATACAAAAGTTTGGAAATATATTTTGTCACTAGCAAGATATGAATGAATAAACAATTAGTATTCGGGCCGAGTACAAAATATCCCATATCTACACACAGTAAGTCTACAGGAGGAAATGGGCATGTGAATCCGGTCAACTTTCGATTTTCACTTTTTGAAACCACTAAATAACCTCTTTGAAATATATATATTTTTTCAGGGCTTCATGGGGGATTATGTTGCTCATTTTTTTCAACTGTGGTCATTGTTAGGCTGTGGCTTTAACTTGCTAGTAATGTAATAAGTTAGGAGCAAGGGAAAATATGTTTCCCATATTCGTTTAAAACACATAATCAACCTCGGATTTTAACCTGAATTGGCTTTAAGTACAATGTCATTTACATAGTGGTCAAGGGGTAAGAATCCAAGGGCCAACATGTACAATAGAAGAGTTTGATCGCAAAACGGGTTAACTCCACTTTAGTACCTATGGAGATAAATGCATTTCGTTAGCCCGAGTTAATACACGCGCGCCTATGGAAAAATATACCAATAACACCAAATATTTTTGTACTTAATTGTAGAATTTGGCTTCAAATGTCATACTATAGGACCGAAGGTGGTTAATGGGTTGGTGTTATTTACCCAATTTTGGTGGATAATGTAGTTAACGCGTCTTCGGGTTCATCTCTTCATGTAATGACCTGCTATCTAAGGACTCTAGATAACAGTTGCATCAAGTTCCATAAAGCTATTTTCCCTCTTTGAAAACTGTTCTTAACCATAAACCAGTACCAGTACAGACATCACCCTTCAGCAGTTTCTACATCCTTCGACGTAACGTCACCACTGTGCGAAAAAATCGTTTCCATGGGTCCCTCTCAGATAATGCCTTTTATCACCTTGATAAAATTTGAAACTTATTTGCGGCTTATTTTGTTTGGCGATAGAATAGTCGACTTTGTGTCACCTGCGTGAATTTTGATCGTGAATTTCACACCATTTAAAAGAAAAGCACATCGATTCGTTTTTAGGGTACATGGATGTATTTTATATCGCATATATATGGGCCTGCGGTATAACAAGGAAATAAATTGTCGACTGGCAATTATTAGTTTGTGGCAAGAGCATAGACCTACTTTATACTTGCAGGAAATGTAGATCCGTGTGTACAGTTGTCATATTCAATTACATTTTGGTTGCTGGTACTGATTTTATTATACTGCAATACTAATTTATGTAATATTATGGCGCATTATTTTTTAGGTATAGTACTGTTGTTTTCATCGTCATTTTAGACATATTAATTAAAGTAAAATATAATATACAAGAATAAAATAAATTTTAGTAGTAAAACAACATTTTTTTCGGCAAAGACACAAGAGGTGTATAATTACCTGGGATAACCATAGTGCGAGCAATGCCCTAGGGGATGAATTAGATGCAAAGTGTCCCTTTTACAAGCCTAAAAAAAAGATTATGTGGGCATTGTCGTATAGAGGACAAAAACATCCAAATCCTTACCCAAAATAAACGACTCGGAAATTTAGTTTTATTGGAATCATATTAACCGTAACCATTACACTTTGATGTCAGGACCAGTAGCCTTAAACGTTGATATAAATTTCACACCTAAAGTTAACTTTTCCAAGGTTAGTGGTCCCAACAAAGATCCGTAAGGTACTCCGCACAGGATACAGTTGGATTTTGGCATTGATTGTTCATATTTGGTACATTGTTGACGGTTGGTCAAACAGTCATAGGATATTCCCCGAATATCATAATAGGTTAGTTTTGAATATGGAATGTTATGATTGATGCTATCTAATGCTTAAGAAAACCCCTTCTATACTGACAGATAAACCATTGTTACGTGAAAATCGTTAACATACCAGTAAAATACGTGCTAAAATGAATACACACATAAATTGAATACATTACAATTCACGAGTAGACATACTGACAGATTAAAAAAAAAATGAAATACATTGAAATAATAGGGGTAAATTGATCAGTGTAAAGAAATCCCCGATCATTGACTTTTGGTATTATATACATTTCAAATGGTTTAGAATTTAACTGGAAAAGATAACAACAAGTTGAATTGTCAGGCAAGTAGCCATAAAAGCCTGCAAAGGTTGCGTCGGTATCTTAGTAATAGCCAGCAATAGAACAAAACATAAGCTTTAATTTGTTTCGTGAATGAAAAAAGAAATAAATACATGTCTATATAATGTAAGAAAGCGCACAGGGAAGTGTATTCGTTACGTACTTGCTGTTTATAGTATTGCCTTTTCTGCTTCTTCTGTGTGAATGATTTACACTCGTCCAGAACATTAAATATTTACTCAAGACTTGGTACATCACCAAGCCTTATAACTGCAGCTAACAAATCACCTATAAAATGACTGTTTGAGTGTTAGAAAAGACAAGCCGTAAACTCATTAGTATGTTTAAATAGGAAAGGGCTCGACTGTTTGAAAAACATGTGTTTAATGAGACGCATAACCCTTGAAACTTGTTAATCAGTCCAAGGTGAAATTCAGGAGAATGTTCGCTACCGTACACAGAGGGTACAACTGTCCAACGTGTCACTAGTCGCAGCTTATCACAGGTATGCCTACCATTTGCTGCATGTGATTGCATTTTGGGTTGGGACTTGTCTCAGGTGAACATGTGATTCGATGTAGTAACAGGTATTCGTGTGTGGTAAACAGGTCGCAAAAGTGTAAGCAAAAAACACAAATCACGCGGGTTACTTGCGATCTGGCTGTGTTGACCTTTGTCGTGTTATTCATGTGATCGCTGGTTACTAGCACTAGAGTGCCCAAGGCCTAAACATTCGGTTCAAGAAAAGTGACTTGAGCATGACTGTTTAGGACGAACCCTAAATTAAGAGTCCCTGATTAACATCTGCTCAATTCCCGTTACGAAAAATTGTCACTAATCTGATCAGTATTTAAATCATGGGCAGAATGCTAACTTATTGTTTTATTGACGTTCTTTTGTGCTTATGAGGCGTCTGAATGACAGCGTATAGTGGCAGGTATAAAGATTAAACCTGAAACATAATAGGGCAAAGGGAATCGTCAGGGACTTGAAGTAGATTGTTTTCAGGAAATGGGTGAACGAAAGAGTCAATATATGAATCCTAGACATCAACGACTTCCAGGACGATATTATAATAGTTTCATTTAATAAAAAATATATGAAAATTATTCGATAGTAAAAGAAAATGGTAATTCTCATAGAAAAAATAGGGTCTCAGTCAAAAAAAACACACACCCTTGTTTACTCTTTTCGTGAGAGAAAGGTGATTAAGTTGATAAACCTATACAGAGATGTTATAAGAGAATATGTTATGCATAGTCCGAGAAACAAACTTAACGGACCAAACTCTTCAGTATATATTTTAAATAAAGTTGTCGTACTACATTATCTGAAATTTCATCACTGTTTCCTATGTCGATTTATACAGTATAAGCTTTGCGTACCTTCCTTGCTTTGGACTCCGAGTTGTTTGATTATAATTAAAGTGTAAATGTGTGTGTTGGACATCGACAATGGCTGTGTACTGGTGCAACACAGATACCTTTACTAGCTTCATTTTTACATAGATATTGATTGCCCCGCAGGGAAATATATTCCCCGAACGAAAACATTTGGCAGTCAAATCATTTTACTACGGGGATTTGCAACGTGTTGCATCTTCAAAGCCAAAAGAAACATCTTGCATTATAAAATGTGCAAAGTTTCAATATTTCACGAAAATTTTAACACCCTGCGAATCGGTATTTATTAAAAAACGTTTGAAAATATGTTTAAAGAAAAGCACGGTATTAACCCACTACTGACTATACTAACACTTAATTGTCCTTACATAATCAAACTACCAAAATGCTGGAAGTTGAAGGGACAAAATGACATCACTGAACGTCATGATGAATTGTGAGCTACTCGAGAACTATCTATACGTAATTTGTTAATGTTTGATGTTTGGAGCACGGCACTTATGTTCAATGTGATTTTGAAGGTGT
The DNA here is from genome assembly GCA_001188425.1 of Eucidaris tribuloides. Lineage (NCBI taxonomy): Eukaryota > Metazoa > Echinodermata > Echinoidea > Cidaroida > Cidaridae > Eucidaris > Eucidaris tribuloides. The sequence continues at coordinate 2,323 of JZLH01S0622770.1, read as the reverse complement.
GCCTCAAAATCGTTATACACAACATGTCACGCACCTATTCATTTCACACGGTTATAACACTGGTTGATTTGGAATATAATAAATATTCATAAAAGATACGACGAAGTGTTCGTTTGAGGTACAGAAAGGTGCAATGGCCCGCCATGCCTGCATATTCTTTGCCACTAGATGGCGATACCACGGAAATGTGCAAGTCCAAAAATTTGAGGGTGCAAATTCTCGGGGTGATCCAATGACATAAAAGATACAAACAAACATGTAAACATCAAAATCAGCATTAATACTCCCTATCTAAAGGTTACCAATATAAATTAATGAGATCAGAAAAGTCATTGTTGTTTATCTTCTTGTGGATTCGTAATTCTGCACACAGTAAATAAAGATACATAAGGAATGGCACAAATTTTAACAATTCATTAAGAATCTCGAGATTAACTACACAAGAGCAGAACCTTCAGATTGTAATTGAACAATTATTTCTCAACTGAATTATTTGCACAATATATATTTTTGAACAGCGTTTTCTCAGAGCATTTCATAGAACATTTTTTTTTTTTTAGAGTTTCCAGGTACGGTTCTACGGAGGGGGGGCTTTTGGGGCTTGAGCTCCCAAAAATGCTCAACCCCCCCCCAAAAAAAAAAAAAAAAAAGAAAAAAAACCTCGGACAATGACAGTTTCTCATCTTGGTCCAGGGTAGATGAATGTTTTATTACTGTTTAATATTTTATTTTTAACACGTAGTATAATTGGTAAAAAATTTGATGTAGTCTTGAAGCTAATGTCTGTTACTTACATTTTAAAGTAAGTTGTTTACGTAGTAAAATTACAAGATTAGTTATTGAAATGGATTAGTTTCTAGATTTCAAACAAGAACTTCGAGCTCTTGAACGTGAAGCTTTTTCACTAAAAGGGCTTGAAATTGATCGTCAGATCTTCACAACTGCTTGCCGTCAATACAACAATCAACTTACTTTAGCAAGAAAGAAATATCTCTGAGATCAACTAAAAGACTGCAGCTCCCGTGACTTATTCAGGAAATTTGATCAGCTGACACAACCATGATCATCTGACACAAGTGACAATCACTTTAATGTTCCCCTCCGTGAAGTTTCCTGCATTATTTCACAGTAAAGGTTGATTGTATTCCACAGGAATTGCAATCATATATTCATGTCAGTTTTTCAGATGAAGAACAATTAGCCTTTAAATTTGAAAGTTTCAAATCTGTGTCTGAAAGTGAGGTTCTAAGGGTTATCAGTGAGTTATCTTCTGCAACTTGTAATTCAGACCCAATTCCCACCAAGTTTGTAGTTTCGAATGGAAATAGTTCCTGTTATGTCATTTGTCAGTAATGAGTC
>JZLH01S0622766.1:7396-17812 GCA_001188425.1 Eucidaris tribuloides | reverse complement strand
TCGTGTCTCCTTCTTAGATCAGGAACTAATCCAAAAGTCCTCACTGATTCAACTCGTCACAAGTGGACAAGATGTAGGACAATTTCAGGTTGTCATCATCTCCAAGAAGGGAACAGGTGCCTAAGTTCAGTAAATCAACTTTATATCTGAAACTGAATATCTGGTCAAATACATATGGGCATACTAAGACAGTTTCCACACAGCGGCCAAAACATATATTTGCAAGCGTTACAATTGCCGATCACTTTAATTATGGTATCTTTACCTGTGTGAAAGCACAGGTAAAGAAACTAGAATCACGACTATAAATCAAATCACAAATTCCATTTGTGCTCTGTAATCCTGATTCTCCCAAATTATGTCCCATCCATCCTGACACTTTTCAAGTCAAAGCATCTGATTGCAACCAGTTTACATTGTGCAATGTCTACTTCAGAGTGAGTTCATCCTGTCTACAGAAATACTCCTCCTTTTACCCTTTAAGCTTGGAGCTGCCTAGCCCATCCAACATTTAGCCAACAAATATAAACTAGAATCTTTTTGAACTTACCCGAAGACCCATATCCTTTGAGAGAGGACTTGTTCAAGTAATCCATGACGTCTCCCGACACCGGCCGCCGGCTACCGTCCCAGGACTGGCTCATCTTGGACGGCCCGTCGCCCTGGGGTCTCCTGGGGAACCCATCCCTGATGTGGTGGTCCCAGTTCTGGGAATAACCTAAGGGTAAGAACACAAAAACCATGCAGAATCATACATTTAAAATAAACAGTATGACAAATTGACAATTGAGAAATTGGAAAAGCTACATATCTTGGTAACATCGTCTCCTTTGAAAATGAAACACCTGAAGTACGAAGAAAAAAACAACTTGCTATATAATACTTTTATTTTATTACATAACATTTGGTTTTCCTCCATTTAAAGTCACTCCTCTAGAAACAATTAAGTGAATCCAGATTAATCTTCTTGTTCTATTAAAATAAGTTCTTGGACTTACGACACTTGTCATCCTCTCCAAGCTAGAAATCTGTACGTGTGTGTGTGTGTGTCTGTTTGTTTTTATGCCTGTGTTGGTGTGCGTGTGTGTGTCTGTCTGTCTTTGTGCCTGTTTGTGTGGGTGTGTGTGTGTCTGTCTTTGTGCTTGTGTTTGTGTGCATGTGTGTGTGTGTATCCGTGTGTGTGTGGGGGGGGGGATGGGGGTGTGTCTGAACGATTGGTTTGCATCAAATGTTGCAATAGAAATGTTGCCTCCACCAGTTTGCAAATATTTCACTTACACTCAAATAAAGATGCAATGGCAAGTCCAGTAGTTGAAAAGTGGGGGGAAAACGGGCAAGGCGTAGTGCTGGGACAATAAAAGTACCTTGAACCAGCTGATAAGCATGAATAAATGCTTAGATAGATAGATCGATCTATAGACAGATTGATGGATATTTAAATAGGTTGATAGATGATATATATAGTAGATCGAAAAATATACAGGGTGATAGATAAAGTAAATATATACAGGATAGATAGATAGATAGATAGATAGATAGATAGATAGATAGATAGATAGATAGACAGATAGATACAAAAATAGATACATGGACAGATAGATAAATGGATAGATAAATAGGTTGATCGATACAATAGATAGATAAATAGATAGGTTGATAGATGAAGATAGATCTTTCCTATCCGATAGTCCAGCAACTTACCATCTTGTCTGTGTCTCTTGGGAAACGAGTTGTCTCGTCTTATCCAACTATCACCATATCCATTCATCATCCTCTTCCTCTTCCCCCCATACGGCGCTCCGTACCATTGCTCCTCCGGCGCATCCTGCCTCTGGAAGGGCCTTTCATTGTAGGCGTCGTGGTCGCGATATTTTCGTTTCCTCCTGTGATCCCGGTGATGTTGGATGGGAGACGAATCATCGTCGTAGTCGCTGTCCGGGGAGAAGTATCTGTCGTGATGTCGATGACGATCCCCGTACCGGTCGTGATGCGGCAGCAGCGGTTGGCCGTTCTTCTTCATTCGGAAGTGGGCGTCGCTGTGATCGCTGTCCGAGTCGCTGCGGTACGCCCGGCTCTTGCTGTGACCGCGGTATTTCCTGAATGCGTCCGTCACGGGGACGTCTTTGGTTTTTTCCTCGTCGCTCGGTTTAGCATTAATTTGGTGGGTTTCAGTCTGATCGGTACTTTCAAGATGCTGTTTCTCATCGCCGTCATCTTGTAGATGCTTCTTCTTTTTCTTTTTCTTCTTTTTCTTAGCCGAGTCATCGGAATCAGATTCTTTATGTTTGTCCTTCTTTTCTCCAGAATCCTCTCCCTCACTATCATCACTTCCAAACTCTGCAGTAACCTTACCCTTACCATTTGTCTTGCTATTACTACTGTGGCCATCATCTAGCTGCTTGGTTCCATTTTGTTTATTTGTAGTGTTTTGCATATTTGATTCACTCACAGTTGCATTTGAATACTGATTAAGTTGGAGGGATTTTCGTTCTGACGCGCTATTCTCCGGCACAATCATTTTTCTCTTCTCAGAATCTGTCCTACATACAGACACACTTTCTTTAGTCCTTTCCTCATTGTGCTGTTGGCAATTCAATTGTTTCGACAAATGTTCCGTCACGTCAGACTTCTCCTCTTTCAAAGAATTACCACTAGAAGTCCTACTTTTCACCTCATTCACAATCATGTCGGCTTCTTCTTTGAAACCCGACACTGTTGGCTTAGCACAAACACCATTCTTAATCTCCTCTTTGCCATCCTGCCAGAACTTAAGGGTACCATTCTTGGAGGGAGAGGGTGTCACGCTCCAGCCCACGTGGGCCGCCTCCTTCTTGATGGAGTCAACGAGAGGCTGCGTGTCTTTCTTATCGTTCACCGACCACTCGCTGGTTGAGTTCGTAGACATGTTGCTATGGATACTGCTGTCTGACGCGACCGATGGCGACACCTGCTGGTCGCTGTCCGTTACCCTCCACGGCGTCGTGCTTTTCATACGCTGAGCATTACCGTTCGTCGTAATCGTCAACTTCAGCGGCGACTCCGATTTTCGTATGGTCGTCAGATTCGTGCTGCTCGCGAGCGCTGATTTCTTCCCATTCTCCCAGGAAGGTTTCAGCGACTCCGGTGGTTTCATATTTGCATCTCCGGTCAACTCTTTCTTATCCTCGCTACCACTACTCGTGGACGCCCCAACATCCTTTATGGTACCTTTCGATAGTCTTTCCACCACAGCGTCATAGTTTGTTTCTGAATCACTCGACGACCTACTCGAATCGTCCTCTCCGTATGGTACCAACGAAGAGCTTTTGCTCAGTTTGGGCAATACTCCCTCCTTCTTGGTCACAACATTACCCTTTGCACTATCATCACTCTGTTTTGGCTTGGGCCTGATCAGCCCTTGTTGCATTTTGGCCTTTTTCGATAGTACATCAACACCTTTTTTACTTTTCAGAAGAGGTTTCCCTGCTTCAACAGTCAGTTTTGTCGCAGGGTCTGTCCGTTTTGGTCCAAGACTGTTCGTTTTGTTTTCCGGACTGCTGTTTTTGGTGTTCTCAGAACTACTAAACTGGCCCGCTTGTAAGCTCTGGAGGACACCACCCACACCCTTGTTGTTGCTACTGATTGTGAATGAAAGCTTATCCCGATTTGCCGGTAGCGGTACCATAGTATGTCTCGCAGCTGGCGTGAAGGTCTGGGGCTTCTTTTCGGGTTCGGCGATGATCTTTGGTTTTGGGGTGACTGGTTTAGGGGCGACTAGTTTGGGAGTGACTGGTTTGGGCGTGACTGATTTGGGCGTGACCGGCGAGTGTAAGGTAGGCATGCTTGGTTTGGGTCTGGCAATAGGGGTGCCAAGAGGTCCTTTGTGAGGGTTTGACGTCTTGTTGAGGAAGTTTGGCGAAGTGGCAGTTTTTGGCATCTGTTTGTTGATGTGTTCAGTCTGCCCCTGAAGAGATAAGGATATGGAAAAAATTATTATCACTCATGGATAGTTTACAGAATTCACATGATAAAACGATTTCATCAAAGAGTGGTTCAATTCATTTTTAAAAAAAACCTTCTTTAAAAGAGTCTTCAATTCAATTCCCAAAAAGAAAACTTAAAAACAATCACAAGGCTGTATGTCATTTGTTACGATGAAATACACAAGATGACCAAATTAAGGGAAGCTTTACAAAAGAGGAAGATGGTAACGTGCTAAGACTGGAAGGCAGCTATCTCTGTATGACAGCACTGTATCAGTACCATAGAACTGATGGGTAACACAAGAAAAACCTGGGATTAAATGGCACAACAGGGTAAGAAACAAGTATGCTGGGTGTTCTTGGATGACTGAGAGCTGACAACCGCTTTAAAAATGTTTCTTGAGACCAATTTATACCAACAAGATACATAAAAATATGGTGTTCAAAATTTGGAATTGTTCGTCATTTACAACTTTTTTTAAATATGGAAAAATCATATTGGAGCCTTGAACTGGTCAATTTCAAGCTCATATCCTATCAACATTACCTGATTACTCCCGTTGACGTTACCCTTGTGTGGTTTCCTGGCATAGAACAGCAGATAGGCGTTCTGGTTTAGGACCCTGCCGAGGCTGGCCTGACTGACGTAGGAGTCGTTCATGCAGTACCACGACTGGTTGGGCGCCCTCACGTAGCAGTAGTAGTGGCCCGAATTGCACGAGGCCCCCTCGTGCTTCAGCACTGCATACAACTGGAAGTATATGGGTGGACCCTGGAGGGGGAACGGTAACGGCAAGTATTAACAGGTGATCTCTAAGCCCTATTAAGAACTCTTCAAGGATGTAGAGTACTCTGTACAAGTTTAAGGCCACCTGGCATAACAATCATTTGTTGTTGTTTTTAACACCTGCTTTCCTCGATTACCTTATTGCATGATTTGTTCATGTGTATACGTCATATTTTTCATGATTTTGATTTAAGACAAGAAATTTGTGAGAGGTTATTTTTACAAGTTAATTATGCTTCCATTCACTTTGTGTGGGCATATCACAAAAAGAACATTGTTTGCAGTTGTTTTAGTCACAAAATTTGCAAACACCACCACCACAATACATTCAGTGTATATTCATGCATACACACAGGTGCCCAAAGCACAAGTTTCTACATACACATACAATGAATACAAAATTTTGATAACAATTTATACATGAACTAATGCCTCAACCCTCCCTTGCCCACTCGTTCCCCCCCCCCCCCTTTCCTAACCCATGTTGTGGAACTTCATAAAATGTCCTTCCTCTTTTCCTGTGATCTCCAGTAATGCATACATTAAAACTAAAATTGGCCTGTGACCTTTGACCTTCATGGCCCCCTAAATTAAACACTCAATTTGTTCAGATGGTGATACTTCAGCCAGATAATAAAAATTGATCATTCCATTAATGAGATGAGCGTCTTTCTCTCACAGCCGAGAGAAGTTTAGGGATGAAATGGCTTACCTTATTCTCACTCATGTATGGCCGCAGGTTGAGGAATTCAGAATAGCTGACCTCCTTGTTGATCTTACCCATGCTGAATCGGTTAAAATCAAACCTGCAGGGAGGGAGGCAACAGATGAAAGGTTTAAACATTCTATGCCATCTGTAAAGACTGTGAGGAGCTTCCAGTATTTCACAAGATCGTTTTCAAAAGAATTTTACATATGATCCCAAGTTCCTTTATTGTTTCTATTAATATTATGAGCCCATCTCTTAACCCTATTTTAACTGGGCTATTTCAGACCAGGTTTTTTACTGGGGGGTGGGGGGCGTCAATTGCAACCCCCCCCTCAGATCTCTGCCGCCATCGCGTGATCGCCGCGAATTTGCATGCGCATAGAGCCGGAGTGTAAATCTACACGACGTATACGTAAAAATTTCCAAAAAATTAATTTTTTCTATTTTTTAATGTAAGTAATTTATGCAAATAAGTGCAGTGAAATGTATGTTCGCCTCCTATAACTCACTTACAATAGCTAGTAGTAATTACTAATTTTTGGGTGAAGCTAATTCATTCTGACATTTTCTCACAAATTATCTATAAACACATTTGCGAATTTTGGAACTAATTTCTTATGTATTTTATTGTTTTGTGGAATTCATGTTATTTCTTTGTTTTTCGACCTTTTGTTTCTATGTTTTTTCGGATGACAATTTGTTGGGGGACACTTTTGCAATCATAAACAGATAAAATTAATTCATTTCCAACAGTAAAAGCAAAAGTATCATTAAACATTTATGATTTATGGCTGAAAACAATTTCCAATTGATTTGCTACACGAAATCACGGTATTGAGCGATTTTTGAGCGTTGACATGCATGTATAAAAAGTCGCGCAAGCGTCGTAACGTACGTCTGTTTTTCGTGAAAATGGTCTCAAAAGATGCGCAAGACTCTGAAAGTAAAAATCGTCACGCGAAGCGACCCGTCAAAAAATTTGCACAGGCGGCCATGGTGGCCGAATTCGTCGAGGGGGGGGGTTCAAAATTGACCCCCCCCCAGTTAATATAGGGTTACCATACTTTATTACGGAATTTTTGTCAATGATTTTTTTTCAGTCATTTTTTCCACCTCGTGAATTAGTATACTTGCATGAAGAGCAAAATAAATTCAACTGAATATAACTGTGTGTGACTAGGTGATAAAAACTGTGAAGCTGGTGCACCTGTTCAGAACACAAAAGAATTAAACCCTACAAGGGACTGGCTTTTTGTAGGTGTTGAGCGGACTGGGGGGGGGGGCATGCATGGCCCTCCTTCTGATCTCGGCCGTCAACATAAACTCTAAGTCTGTGTAATTTTGGTGGGAGAAAAATCATCTCTTATTTAATGTGAATTAATTATCGCAAATTATTATGCATGAAAAACACTGATTTGCATATAAACCTCAATTTTCACTTGAAATATTGTAATTTTTTGCAGAGTTTGATCTTTTTGACCTTCTTAATTAGTTTTCATTCATTTAAATTGCAAAAGGTCAATATTTTCTTTATGTATTTCTTTGTTATTCGAATTTCTTTTGTATTTTCTTTGCTTTTTGAAACTTTTGTGTTTTATTGTTTTTTCACCCATGAAATTATTGCAGACCATTTAGAAACCAAAATAAGCTGAAAATAAATTATTGAAGCGTCAATTTATAAATAGAAAATAATGACCTTTTTATGAATTTCAGATATCAGGAACAACTTATTACTTTGTACACAAAATCACATAAAATTGCAGCCATTTTTCGGGCCATTTGGCATGACATTGTTCTCACGAAAAGTCATTGTGGCATCGCGATGCGTGTACCGGTTTTTCTCGAATTGGGTCTACAAAAGTTGCGCAAGATTCAGGAAAAAAGTCATAGAATTGGTGCGGTATTCCATGTGCGTTTCAAAATAATAGCGCTAAACGTAAATGGCGGGCCATCATGCCCCCCCCCAGTCCTATTTAGGGGTTTTAAGAAACATCATTTGCAAAACCTTTTTACTTTTTTCTTTTCTGACTAACATTGGAGAGGACCTACTCTTCAGCATAGAGTAAGTATATTTGGACTTCTGTGTACTGTGACCTCTTTGGGCTTTGGCACCTTTTTGTTGACCTGTACACAAATAAGGAAACAAAACAATAAGTGAAAGGTAAGTCTCGGCTGCTTGTACAAACACATATGGTGATCCATACTAGGTTTACCGTAAGATGGTTTCATGGTCTACATGGGTGTTTCCAGGGAAGATTGAGTTTGCAGAACATATTTTAAACACCAACTGTCTTTCCAAAACTATTCTATGAACAGATGCATTTCTAAAAATGTCCTCTAGCTTACAGAGTAGTTGAAACAACAGAGCACTATGTTTTCAACTAAATACTCCCAGCACAAATCATGCCTTAAGAAAGTAATGCACAGAAATCTATATATGTGGCCAAAATGTTAAAGGCAAAGCGTCCACCTTAGCATCAAGTTGGTTTGAATAAAAGCAGAACAATGAGAAAAACATATTAATGAAAGTTTGGCGAAACATCCACAAAGAATAAGAGGTTATGAATTGTTTTAAGTTTTACATTTGCTGATGTCTATGCAGCAGCTCCCCATTGTCATGTAATAATAAATTCCATAAAGTGCCACTTTCTCAGAAATTGAAAAGATGTAACCTGTGCACTCATATATATAATTAGAAACAATATTTCATACATGCTTTTATTGAAAAAAAATCAGTTATCATGAAGCAATAAAAAGTAGGCAATTTTATTGATTAACTATTACATGACGATATGGGGAGCTGCTCTTATGTGACGTCACTAAATTAAAACTTCGACAGTTTCATAACCCCGCCTATTCTTTGCGTGGATTTCGCCAACTTTCATTAATTATGTTTCTCTCATGATGTTTTCTGCTTTGATGTCAAGGGTGAACCTTGCTTGTACATACGAAGTTAAGTGACATAAGCGAGTTCGTTTCAGTTGTATTCTGTAATTAAAGAATTCAGAAGTATTTGTCATTATCTTGAACAATGATGGCCTGTTTTCCAAGTGGAAGTCTTTGACTTATACATGGGTGTGGGTGTTAAAATAAACAGGCTTCAGTATTCGACACCTTTGAATCACATTTCTCCTTATAACTTACTGACAGTAACTGTATACCAGGTTTCCATATGTTTTACAATTCATTGTTTATTAAGCTGCAGGCAGAACTGAATGACTTAAAATGTTGAATATCTTATAAATCACATGTTTTATTTATGCTGTCTACTATAAATAATATTTTTTAATGATAAACAAGTTTTAAATAAATGCTAATTTTCAAAACATTGTTCTTCCAGTAGAGTTATCATTTAAATAAAGCAATGTTGACACAAGTTAGCGGATGTGTGAACATTTTCAATTACTTATTGCATTGGTAGCATTGATCCCCGTCTAAAATCTCGGATACGTATAAGCCTTTCCAAAAGCTTTTGGTTACTGAAAGGGGCATGTGGAATGAGAAATGGAAACATGGATTTCAGAATTTCATGACAGATCAATTATTTTTTTTCACTATATGAGTGTATACAATCATAACTGGCATCCTTCTGACCAGAGAAACTGTATTAATTGCGAACTATTTCCTTAGAAACAGTGGAAATAGTGGTCCTGCATTAAACTGTTGAACACTTTAAACTAGGCATCATTTAACAATGATCCTAAATTGCTTACTAGTGTTCTTTTAGACAAGTCTAAATAGTGGGTCCCTGATTAAAAATTTTGCAGTTCAAGATGATCATTAAGTGGCCTTTCAAAAGTACAATATTAAATGAGTACTATTCCAGTTTTACTACCATGACTGCTGTTTGTTACAAATTGTTGTTTCGCAGGACAATTTCACGTGCAAATATCATCTGCTACAATATTTTGCTAGTGGCAGCCTGGCTGTCTGAAGTTTTGTGTTTAGGGTGTTTATTTGTCCATTCAAACCACATATCATGCTACGTCAGATATAAAGTTAGCAATTTTGAATGGCTTCCCAACATGTTCTTTTAACCAAAATCTTAGGTAATAAATTCACTCAATTCAATTCCATACTGACCTTGATGTCCAAGCTGATGTCTAGAACAAGGATTCAAAGGTGTCGGAATTTACTTTGGCACACTCCGCCACGTTACTGCCAGAATAAAGGAAACATAGCAACACAAAGATGTTTGATGACTTGTTTCATTCATATTACTATTTCATTTTTTAATTTGTATATACGATATCTGACATCGTTACAGAATAGTAAAACTTCACGTCACGTCCACCATTAGTTTGAGCCTTGAAATTTGTCTTTGTCTTGAAAAACTATTAGTTTGTCCACAGAACGACACTTCATAATCAATTTGCTTGTTTTGTCGTTAACAACAATACACAACACTTTGAATTCAAAATACACACTATTCAGTCATTTATAGAACTTGAAAGCTGATTAACATCACTTTGAAATTCTAAACTGTGACGGCAAGAAATGAAGATTTAAAGTTCATTTCTTAGTTGAGTTGCTAGCCTTGCAACGCTCATTGATTGTAACAATTTGTAGAATGATGACAAAGTCTTGAGATTTTCACGCATTTCATACTGCATGGGTTAATTTTGCTCACCTCTGCTGCAGGTTAATAACCACCAAAAATCTGGATGCCCAGGACTGGTTTCCTTACTATATCTGTCAAGCCTGAAGCTAAGAAATAAATTTTGAATAAATAATTTGATTTTTTCAAAAATGCAAATCAAAATAATACAACAGTTCATATTAATTTTATAGGTTACATAATCACTGGACCTTTCATTGCTATAAAGAATTTAATGTTGAAGGAATTATTGAGTTGCCCAGAAAGATTAACTGATGGTTAACGTGGTAGCAGTACTTACGTTGATGTTACGCTTGAAAGTCAAACCACAACTTAGAACCCTATAATGAATTATCTCTCT
>JZLH01S0622760.1:18128-32666 GCA_001188425.1 Eucidaris tribuloides | reverse complement strand
TTTTGTTTTTCTCGAAACCCGATAAAAATGCATTCCATAGAACCCTACACAACAGATTTGTCTGTCACAAAGCATGTAGATGGAAGTTACATCTACTTTAAAATGAATCAACTTTTGACAACCAGATTTTAACAGTAGAATCCTTGCACAGTTTACTTGATTCTTCAATAGTTTTATCCCAAGTTGAGGACTATCCCCAATCATGTCATTTACCTTTCATGCACTGTTTTCTATTTAATTTATAAAAAAAATGAACAGTAACTGTTATGCTTACTACATTGGATGCTGTACAGATTCATTTGGACATTTGAGAGTTATTATGGGTGACTATTCTGATGAAAAGATAAAGCATCTACCGACATTAAATCAGAACTCAGAAGATGGTTCAAAGCAACTTTCAAGAGACCTTCAAGAAAATGTTGATGGGAGTGGTTCTCCACCTCTCATATCATTGAGTATTAATGTGACTTTTCAGTTAGTTATTTTTAATCTGAAACACCATGTCCTTCAGTTTTGGTATTTTATCCTTTCATACATACTTAACTTCTCCCCTTTCTTTCTTGAAATCATTTCCAGGTTCCTCAGGAAATAGGGTTATGAGTCATTTTTGTTGCAACCAGTTTCAAGAAAGTGATCGTGTCCAAACTGTTCTAGAAGATGAAGAAAACATCCTAAGAAGGCCTCCTACAATCAGTACCAAAGGAACCAAAGTTTTTGTTCATCTGATTGACTTAAATAAAGTAAGAAATCGTGCCTCACAAAAATTATGTGCACAGGAGATATGTAATACTTCAAGTGATGGAAATGATATTGCTTATCAGACTTATCATGTATGTCCAGAATGTGATCAGTTTTTTAGTGAAGCTAGTATTCTAAGGACGCACATGACATCACACATGAAAGGAAATGAAGACTTGTTTACTGACTGTGGAAAAGTCTGGTCGCAAAGACATCAAATGACTGCCTGTACATTGTCTCCCAATCATGGAAAAACGTATCCTTGTGCAGATTGTGGTGATGTTTTCTCTGCTAAACATCAGCATCCAGGACATACCAGGACTTCCTCACAGGAAAAGGAAAACACAAAGACCAGTAATATTACCGAACAACCAGCATTTGAAAACTGTGCTGAAGTGCTTAATGGGAAAAAATCACTTGCATGTGAAGCATGTGGAAAAGAGTTTTGTAATAAAGGCAATTCAACTGCGCATATGAGGATTCAAACTGGGTTAAAAAAATTTAAATGTACACTTTGTGGGAAATTGTTTGATCATAGAAATCATCTTATTGTTCATACAAGGACTCATACTCCAAAGCCATTTAAATGTAAAGAGTGTAGTAAAGCGTTTAGTCAAAAAAGTGCTCTGAAACAACACATCAGGATTCACACTGGAGACAAGCCATTTAAATGTAAAGAGTGTGGCAAAGCATTTAGTCAAACAAGTAGTCTTAATAGACACCACACGATTCACACTAGAGAGAAGACATTTAAGTGTAAAAAGTGTGGTAAGGCATTTGGTCATGAAATCCATCTAACAGAGCACATCAGGATTCACACTGGAGAGAAGCCATTTAAATGTAAAGAGTGTAGTAAAGCATTTAGTCAAAAAAGTGTTCTGAAACAACACATCAGGATTCACACTGGAGAGAAGCCATTTAAATGTAAAGAGTGTGGCAAAGCGTTTGCCAGGAAGAGCAGTCTTAAACAACACTTGCATTTCCACGCTGGAGAGATGCCATTTCATTGTAAAGAGTGTGGTAAAGGATTTGGTGCAAAAAGTCATTTCCAAGAACATATGAGGATTCACACTGGAGAGAAGTCATTTAAATGTAAAGAGTGTGGCAAAGCATTTAGTCAAGAAAGTTAGTCTTAATAGACACCTCAAGATTCACACTAGAGAGAAGACATTTAAGTGTAAAGAGTGTAGTAAGGCATTTGGTCATGAAATCCATCTAACAGAGCACATCAGGATTCACACTGGAGAGAAGCCATTTAAATGTAAAGAGTGTGGCAAAGCATTTGCCAGGAAAGAAGTCTTAAACAACACTTGCGTTTCCACACTGGAGAGATGCCATTTCATTGTAAAGAATGTGGTAAAGGATTTGGTGCAAAAAGTCATTTCCAAGAACATATGAGGATTCACACTGGAGAGAAGCCATTTAAATGTAAAGAGTGTGGCAAAGCATTTGGTTGTATACCAAAAAGTCATCTTTAATATCACTGCTGTTCATAATACCACTCTGGAAAGAAGCAATTTAAATATGTAAGATGTGGTAAATAGCATTTGGTCAACAGATCTTCATCTTACACACACGTCAAGAATCACATGGGTGAAAAGCTATTAAATGTAAAGACTGGCGTGAATACGTTTAATAGAAGGTTTACTTAGCTTTGAACAAAAACGAAGTATGATTCAATATGGGACCATTTATAATTTGTAAAGAGTGAGTAAAGCATTTTTTGCCAGGAAGCAATGTCTAAACACATAGGTTTCACACTAGGGATGTATTACCATTTCATTGTAAAGTATGCGTATTTAAAAAAAAGGTAATACTAGTGTTAAAAAATAATATTAATAATTTTGAAAAATTAATATACACAAAAACTCGCACATATCAGATAACCTGCATTGACAGTATATTTACAGCATAATTAGGATACATTTTTGTTTTAAAAAAAGGTGGTTTGAATACGAAGTCAATTATATTTTATGTAAATTTCAATGCTTTTTTAAAGGTTAGGGTTAAGAAATTGCTCATATCCAATCCCCTGTACAAAATGAAACTGTACAGAAATCGAATGTGTGTGTGAAGGGTGTGTCTACTCCCACACAATAAGCATTAGACAATGCTATGTATAAGTGAGATAAAGTCCTAGCAGCTACTAATAATCGAGCATTTATCTAGCCCGGTCTGTAGTGAGAGATTGGCATTACCAAATGTTCCTATCCGTGCGCTGTTCACTCGCCATTGGTCTATTTGGCGGGCGACAAATCACATAGCTTCTCAATCACAGCATTGCGATTTCTGTACAGTTTCAATTTTGTACAGGGGGTTGGATATTGAGCCAAAATCTGAACACTAATTTTAAAACAAGCATGAATTACCTTAAACTATATTGATATTATATTCAAACACCACAAACAAAAATGTTCACTATGTCTGCTGTACTATCCTCAATGCCATATCGATCTGTTGTACAACGTTTTGTGTTTATTAATTTTTCAATAATTAACAATATTATTTTCAACACCTAGTACATGTATTTAAGACCAAGTGAGATCACACTGGGAGAACGCCAATTTAAATGTAAGGGTATTGGCAAGCATTTCGTCAAAAAGGTATTTTAACCCTATCTCAACATGGCTTAATTTCAGGACCAGTTTATTACTGGGGTGACCGCCCCCCCCCCTTCAGATCTCGGCCGCCGATCCGCGACTTGCCACAAAATTTGCATGTGGCATCTAAGTCGATGTGAACTACATGACTGTATAGAAAATTTCAAAAAATTTTTTTATAGATCTTTATAGTAATTAATTTATGCAAGTAAAGTGCATGACAATCTTATTCTTCCGGCCTAAACTCCTTAACAATAGCATACGTAGAGTACTAATATTTTGCGTTGAACATATTCATTCTAGATATTTTCTCAACAATTATCTAGCAAAAAAAATTGCCGAATTGGAATTAATTCCCTTTGTATTTTTATTGTTGGGAGAGCTTATGTATTTTCTTGTTTTTTCGACCTTTATTTTCCATTGTTTTGTCGATGAAATTTGTTGGGACCACTTTTGCAACCATTAAAACAGGCATAAAATTAATTATTTTAACCATAAATTTATAGGGAGCAGTGGTTTTCCGCGATACCTTTTGAAAATGGATAAATGATTCTCGTAAGCGAAATTCATGGAATAACCTCCTTTTTTCTCCAATTTTTGTGCTTCCGCAACCGAAGTTGCCGGAGCATTAATGTTTTGGGTTGTCCGTGGCCGTGCGTCGTCCGTCTCCGTTACCGGATCTCAGTTACCGCGATAGTACTCAAGACCGGCGATCTGGGATTTTCATGTGACGGGATCAATATACTGATGGGCAACAATGAACTGATTAGTATTTTTTGGAGCTGACCATTGTCAAAGGTCAAAGGTCACCAGCCTGAAAATAGTCGATTTGGCTCGTTACCGTAGATAACTCTGTGAACCGGCTAGTGCGGTAATTTTGATGTAACTTGTGTATATGGTATTATGAACAACAATGAACTGATAATTTTGGGGTTTGAAAGGTCCAAAGGTCAGAAGGTCACCGGGCCTATATATGTCTGACGTGCTCGTTACCTCGGCGATACTACTTTTCGAATGGAAAGTTGGATTTTGATGTAACTTGGTGAAGTATGTATTTATGAACGGCAACAATGAACATGATAAGTATTTTGGGAGTACCAAAGGCAAAGGTCACCGCGAGCCTAAAATATTGTCTGATTTGGCTCGTTACTCGTGCATAATGTGACGGCCAGTCGGATTTTTGTATGTAACATTGGTTGAAGTATGTCTTATGAAGCAACAATGAACTGATTAGACTTTTGGGTTGAATAGGTCCAAAGGTCACCGCCCTAAAATTGTCTGACTGGGCCGTTACCGCCGATAACGTTTTTGAATGGAAAGTTGGATTTGATGTAAAACTGGGTGAAGTATTATTCTACCAACAATGAACTGATAAGATTGAGTCAAGGTCAAAGTCACCGGGCCTAAAAATATTCTGATTTGGGATCTTTACTGCGATAATTTGTGTTGAATGACCTGTGGATCTTTGATGTTAACTTGTTGTGAGTAGTAATATGATGCACAATGAAACTATTAGATTTTGGGGTAAAGGTCAAAGGTCCATTGGCCTAAAATATGTCTGACTGGGCTCGTAACTGCCTATTACACTTGATTGAATGGAAGTTGATTTTAATGAACTTGGGTGAAGTATGTATTTATGATGCCAATGGATGCTTGGATAAAGATTTTTCGGAGTGAAAGTCAAAGTCAAAGGTCATCAAGGCTTCCATACTAGTTGTTTAAAGTTTACCACAATAAGCTGAGAATGCTCTATCGACTATTGTTGTAACTTGGTGAAGTAAGTTTATAATCTACAGAACTTTGATCATATTTGGGGTTTAAGGGTCAAAGGTCAAAGGTCACGAGGACGCCATACTGATTCTGTTTATCGCACGGACTAACCTTGAGAACCGGCTTAAATCGAATATTGATGTAATTTGGTAAAGTATGTTATTATGGGCATAGATGGAGTATGTCAGAGTTGAACGGCTCAAAGGTTACATGGCCCCGTACATTCAAAGTTTTGGAAGTGGACGGAGGGTGCGGCAGCATACCCCATCGCTCGCACAGCCAATTGCCTTTACTTTTTGACAGGAAAAAGCATGAAACTCAGAACAAAAATTAGAAAAAGTTGACACAAAAACACAAAAACAGCGAGAAATATTTGTTTCAAGTTTTATGTAAACGGAATTGCCATATTTCTTCATTTATACAACTTCTATGGTAAAACGGAAAATCCATTTTTCAGACAAGTTGAAACGGAATTCCCGATTTTTGGAAACGGAAAAGGCCTTTTCTTGAAATGGAAAATCACTGTCCCTAGTTAAACAAAACTAAATAATCATACATTTATGATTTTTGGCTGAAAACACAATTTCCATTGATTTTGTACACGAAATCACATTTTTGAGCGATTTTTGGGTTGACATGCATGTATAAAAAGTTGCGCAGAGTCGTAACGGTACGTCCGATTTTCGCGAAAATGGTCTCAAAATATGCACAAGACTAGAAAGTAAAAAGTCAGGGAGCGGCGTGATCCAAAAATTTTGCGCGGCGGCATGGTCGCAAAATTCTTCGAGGGGGGGGTCAAATTGAACCCCCCCCCCCCCAGTTAATATAGGGTTAATAGTCACCTCAAGATTCACACTGGAGAAAAGACTTTTAAATGTAAAGAATATGCTGAAGCATTTAGTGGAAGGACTGCCTTGACAATCCACATAAGGATTCACACTGGGGAGAAGCCATTTAAATGTAAGGAATGTAGCAAAGCATTTGTTTCGAAAAGTTGTCTTACCAGACATGTCAGGATTCATACAGGAGAAAATCCATTTAGATGTAAAGAGTGTGGTAAGCCATTTGGTAATGCAATTAATCTTGAATGACATACCTATGTGGATTCACACTGGAGAGAAACAATTTTAATGTACATTGTAACAGGTGCAACGTAGCACTCTAATTTGCATATAATTATCGCCCTGTTTACTTTGAATTTCCAACGAACTTCTACGGAGGTCCGTACACGCGGTCAGAAAGAGTCAAAATCTTTATCTTCGCATTGCATCGTTTTGCCAGCGAGTTATGAACTTAAAGTTCCCAGGCTATCTAAGTTTTCCATGAACTTGATATCAATACCAAAATTATGAAATTTGATGAATTAGAACTTGAGATATAAACATGTTTTTAAATACAAATCTACAAAAACAAGCTGTCTGTTTTTGTTTGACACAGTGGCGGACCGCCATGAGGCCACACACTGACTTTATTACCATATTGAGGAAGGTTCCATTCATCTATATGGAAAGTTTTCGCTGGGCAAGGCAGTAGATTTTGGGAAATCATGTATTCTCTATGCGACTCAATATAGTAAATTTTGGCCAGCGAACTCCGTTATTCAGGCTGCACGCATGTGCAGATTGTTTCCTTGCTCGCGCACTGACTTGGGTTGAGCGAGTTCTGCACAGTACATGTATATGAAAAACAAAATGCACATTATTGAGTTGTTAAAGAAAGTAAATGAGACTAAGAAACGGAACGTTGATTTGAAGTCAGTAACGGTAATCTCTACGTCCGTCAACCCATCCAACTTGGTGTGTGTGCAGCCATCGTCTACAGTGGTTGCAGCTGACCCATTCTTCAGGATCATCATACTCCCCACCACTTTTCGCACAGATGTTTATTGCTGATGTTCTTTTGCTCCTCCTTGGCCTTCTTCATGGCTTCTCTCTCTTCCTGATTTTGTTGTCTTTTCTTTTCTTCTTCCTTTTGCATTTCTTCAAATTTTAATATGCAATGTAAGCAGCACTACTTGTCTTATTCACTTCGGCACCTCTTCCATCTTTTGCCTCTCTTTACTAGTCTTCTGGTGAATCTTGGGATATATACGAGTTGACGGTCCAGTGATGTAGTCTTCGTGGGGAAGTCCATCCCCAGATGGTCCTGGGATATTGTGTTGGTGTTGGGCTTTTTCAGGTTCCTTGGACTCTTTGATGGGTGCTTTTGCACCAGGACTGTGAATGGGAACATCCTGCTCGGCCTACTCTTGATGTATGAAGATATTGGCTGGTGCCAGCTTCTCTTTGTTGTATATTTTGGTGAATGAGCACAGCCCAATGTCATCGAAGTCATTTATTGGCAGTAGTGGTTGGCTCAACACCATTTCCCAGGTCTTTTTGAAGACCCGGGCGAAAGTTATCTTTATGACAAAGTCCCTGGGATTCACCATCATGTACTCTCTCTCTGCTTGGTGCCAGGCACTCTTCAGTGGTTGAAACACAGCCAGGTCGCAGGGCTGCAACACATGGGTGGTGTGAGATGGTAGGCAATACAAGAATGACCAATCGTTTGCCTGGTTATGACTCTGCTACTTCAAGTGACAGATGGCTGGCATGTCCATCCACCAAAAGGACGACAGGTCAAAGCACCCCTTGGTTGGTCAAATACGGGATGAAACAATTTTTGATGAAACAGTAAAACACTGTCCATCCATCCTTAATTTGAATGACCAAGGTATGCCTCAGCCAGTCCCCCTTCCAACAAATTTGCTCGAAACCGCTGACTAGCATACGCAATTGTAGGCGGAAGAAATATTAAAGCATCCTTCAATGACAAAATGAAGTTGGGCCAAGGCATGAGCCTATTGCATTGTACTGTGAAGAAACCTTTGCACCAGTGTACACCCTGCTGCCTTTGTTCAATTTAAGTTCATTTCAAGTTTTTGGAAATGGTAAAAATATCCCCTTGTCTTCTGTAGGTGTTCGGAACTAACACTTTGTGTGTGATCATATCCACGTCATAGTAATTTCCATATCCATCTCTTTCATACCTCTTTCAATCTTTTTTCCATTTCCATTTTAATAATATTTGTTGGGCGGTTGCTGTCTTAATGTAAGGTATGGTAAATCTTGCCTTTGTTCCGTGAGGACCATTTCTGCGTTTGGTCATATTTTGTTTTCAATCAGTTATCATATTTCTTCTTGAATATCTGCTTTGTGCTTCTGGGTTGTAGTCCCTACATTTTAATGTTTAGATATTTTTAGCACCTCTGCCTTTTTGTAGATATCCTGTGCCTTTTCTGTGGGGTTTTCTTGTCTATTGTCTATTAGATTTGCAACTTAAAACAAGCTGAATGTAGACTACATATCCATAACAATAAATGAAACTCGCATCCGGTCACCCACATGTTGTACTAGTATGCTTGTGTTACACACTGAACTACATGTAGTATGCACTGCACAATTCAGTATAAGATATGGTTGTATTCTTGCTCAGTTTCGTTGGTAGTCTTCTCATCTGTAGAAGGTTGCTTCCTTACATGTAGGTATGCTGAAGTCATGGGCTAAGCCGAAAGCAATAAGCCTTGTCCTCCATTTGTTCTCCCAAACCAACACATTATCCTGTTTCAGATTGGTGTGAGGAATTGGCTATCATGCACCACTTTATACTTCTTAATCTTCATGCAGCTTTGGACCTCTGTTCCAAGCAGGCAGAGATCTAGCTATCATCTTCAAGAAACTTCAGTAGCCAGTATTTTTTCATCAATCATGAAACGCCTTAAAGTCCGACAGCTAGGTGAGTCACAGGTTTCTGGATGACCATTTCATTCTTACAACAATTGGATGTCCCGTTCTTGCAGATCGTTGTCCTGCTTGAGTGTTGTTTTTGTCACTTTGTGAACAACAGGCTTGATTGTGAATGTAGGAAGACGGTGCCAGACATCCATTTCCAAGGGCTATATTTCAAATCCAATTTTTTTTTTCAGAATGAGATCAGCTATGCTTCTTATATGCATTTTAATTTAGATTGCTGTGCCCTCCCCTCTTGCACTTACACTTGCCCAAGTTTTGGCTTCTTCGATGATATCTTTGCTGAGAGGATTTGTGATTTCAAATCTGATTATTTCAGATTTATGTTTGCCCAAATTTTAGCATCTTTGATGATATCTTTGCCGAGGGGATTCGTGATTTCAGATCTGATTATTTCAGATTTACACTTGCCCAAGATTTAGCGTCTTTGATGATGTCTTTGCTAAGAGAACGAGTTTGTTCCGGGTCACTCAACATTATCATGTGTCGGGTCGGTGTTCAGGTATTTGCTATCATGCATCAATTGCAGTTCATCAGAAACAATTAATTTTAGACAGGATAGGTACACCCGTTATCACTTACCTGTGGTTCTCTTTGTTTCAAGCAGTTGGAGAAAGTATAGTTCTTGGAGTCTACCAAGGAACTCCATTGCGATGCCAAGTGTCTCTTAAAGCGCCCATACTACAATGAGAACTAGATTAATTAAAGCCTCATGTATTCGTGGCATCATTTGCACTTCTTTAAGCAGTTAGAGCAATTATACATGTACACACTTCCAGTTTTGGATCTCTTTAGGTTGAAATTTGACCACTTCTGTTTTGCCTGGAGTTTCCATCGGTCCCATAATTCTTTAGTGCTTCTCCTTCCACGTCCATATCTTGCCTCAAAGAGCTGATGCGTCGTCTCCCATTCTTTAACTTTGGCCGAAGTCACTAAATAGTGATTTTTCTTGTTTTCTAGTACTTGCACCCTGCCCTCATTTAATTCCAGTAGGAAGTGTTTTCCATCTGCCTGCCAATTGCACTTCCTTGCCATAGCTTTGCCTTTACCACTGTGATTGCTATTATCATCCACTGTTAGAGTTGTGGATGAACCCTACTGAGCATGTGCAGTAGAAGTAGACTACATCTTGGCAATTAAACTCAGGTGTAACTTAGACTGGATTTAGACTCAGGGTTTAACTAAACACGACTTTCAGAAACAGAACTTAAGCTAAACCTGACTTAGACCAGATTTCCGGTTTAAGTCAGGTATAGCAGGTATGGTATGTAAGCCTAACTTCAAAATACAGGCCATTGTGTACTGACACGGTAGTATGTGCTCAGTTCACATCTCTATTCTCGTCACTACTATGTCATCATATCTGTTGTGGGATCTCTTGAAACAGAACAATAAGCCTTGCCCATTTCTTCTTTTGAGTGCTCATTGGCCAATGTGTTGCCAGCACTTTCCATCACCCAACTTCTCATGAAATCTGGTGAGTGATCTCTTGAACAAATACATGTACAGTATTGCTCGTTCATTCCTCCCATTGCATGTGCATCTGCTGATCTCTTGCTAGTACTATGACAATACATTTTCCATCCCCTAGATGATGATGATGTCAGTATCTGGGACGCCCACCCGGAGGTCCAGAGCTAAGGTTGACACAACTGTACTCTAGTCGAAGCAGCGTCCCTTCTTTGTAAACTTAACCATTATGTTCTTGGCTTTGGCCACAGTGGCATAGGAGTGAAATATTCCGATCATCTTGGTGCTATGTTCTGGATGAGGACATACTATGGCTGGGTGATATCTGATTTGACATCCAGTTAAATATCAGACCTTTTTAGAGTACATCATTATGAGAATAAAAAGTATTCTAATAATGTATGTATATATTTTTGTAGCTTGTTTATTTTCACTGTGTTTTGTTAAAATAATAACGAATTTGCACGTAAATGCCAGATTTACATGTACATGTATAATGTGCATTGTTAAATGATTAAAATGTTAAAATTTGTTAAAATCTGATTATTTCAGACTTACATTTACCCAAGTTTGAGTATCGTCAATATGTCTTTGCCAAGAGGATTCATGATTTCAAACCTGATTATCATATTTGCCTAGGTTTTAGCGTCTTTGATGATGTCTTCGCCAAGAAAAGCGGTTTGTTCTGAGTCACTCGTCAGTAAGAGACCTATGTGATGAAATAATTTCCACATTCTGATCAAAATGAGAGTGAGAAAGATGAAAGGGTTTGGACAAAATTATTGCACATATTTCCTCATGGAATGCCATCTAAGATGAATACGTATAAATGAAAAGTTTTCAAGAAAAGTTATTGTACACAATACTTGCAAATGGTTTGGTTCATGCTTACATAAATTTAAGGTTTGTTTCAATATCTGCATTAAGATTATGATCATTATATACCTGTGATCTCCTCCTGCATAGGACAAACAAAGGAACAATTTTGTGCTGTTATACAGTAGTTATTCGGGAGTTTAAAAGAGTTGGCTGTATAAGACAGCGTGCAGATCATGTCGATCGTTCCTTTCGCTCTTCAGCTATGTTTTTTTCCTCTCAATGATCTTCTCCTCTGAGGGACGTTGCGGGGTGGGAGGGTCCGGTGTCCCCGTGGGGATCGGCGTAGGTGTTTGTACCTTGGGTGTTTCTTCAGCCTCCCGCAGCCCGTCGCGACACCACTTGTTCACAAACGTGTATGACACCAGTTTAAGAAAAACGGTGGTGTATGCGGCCAGGCTGAGGAAGGAGCCAGCTAGGAAGAAAAGGGATTGAATATTAGGTTACTAGGAGTTCCCAAGGCAAAAATCCTTAGCCCTATTATATCCTTACAAAGCATCATTCTTATTACTATAATTATATATTTTAAAACAAGAGCAACAAAAATTGCCAACAAAACGTTGCCAAGATTCAGAAATCCTCTGTAGTTAAAACCACTGGTTTGATGAAGCTGAGACTTGTGTGGTTTGTGAAGACTGAGGAAAAAAAATTGAAGAGTGTTGCGTTTGTGCCATAGAGTTGCAGGGATTATGATGAGAATGTGTAACTATGTCTGATGAAACACCTGAAGATGGCATGCCCCTTCATGTTCGCAAATAACTTTTTGGTTCAAGTTCTGCAATTCTCTTTCCCTTCTGTAACAACCCAAGAAAGATGTAGTTCCTTATGATTTGCTTGAAATGTATGGATGAGGGATGAGGATATACTGCTGTAGGTTGGGTGATATATGGCATGTCTTCCATTCAAAGATTTTCTGGCAGGTATTGATTCCATTGGTGTATGCTATCATCTTCTTCACATTGATTGCAGTTCAGTTCAGTTTTATTTCTGCTTTCCAATATCAATACAATGTAACAAAATTTAGTATAAAGTGTTGACATAGTCATAAACAAAATTGATATTGAATTAAAATTTCGAAGAAAATAAGTGAAATTTGAGATTATCTTGGTAAAATTTTGGATAGGACTTACAAGCTCTCCAATCCTGTTAAGAAGGATTCCAAGCCACACTCTCTGCGTTCTTGGGAAGTTTAGCTCGTAACATAGCGTAGGAGCAATCGTGAATCTTCTTACATTTGAATATAATATTCGTAAGATGCTTCTCCTGATACAGCAATCCATCCCTGAACTATAGCAATTTTGAAAATATTTTCAGAAATGATTGTCATAATTCAGGTGACCAACTTGTCAATTGAAAGCAAAACAATTACATTATTGCACACCAATATCAGATTTTGTTTCAAGTTTTGACAATTAAAAATAATTGGCTTTCACTTTTTCACTCACATTGTGTATGCAACGCATGCATGCAATATATGTATTGCAATGAAATGTTTTTATTACTTTCAGCTCATATCATTTGCTGCTGACATATTGTTTCTTCCTGGCAGGTTATCGGGATTATTTGCACATTCACAAATATGCACGGCTTGAGTAATGCTGTAATTTCGACTAGTGTTAGTGTTACTATGCAACACAACATTCTGCTCCACCAATGTTTTATTCTTTAATGTCGACAATTGTTTCTGGCAGGGTATTATTCATAAATTCACCATTCACTTCCCCCTCCATATTCGCTTCCTTCTCCTCCCTCACTCTTAATGATGTTTTTTTTTATGTGTTGCAGAACAACAGAAGACTCTCCTTCACCAAATTTTTCTCCTATGCCAACATGTTTCTTCTCGAGGATTAATTTGCACATTTCTCCCCCCCCCCTCCATCTTCAATTTCTTCTCCTTCTGTTCCTCTTCTATACTCTTCTTCATCAACCCGCAAGCCAAAAGTAGCGAAAAAAAACAATGTCAAAAAATAAAAATAAACAGATGTACATCATCAATCTTGGTAAAATTTATGATAGTACTACTACTTACAAGCCCTCCGATCCTTTTAAGAATGAATCTAATTCGCATTCTCTGCGTTCTTGCAAAATTCAGCCCGTAGCAACAGAACAGTCTATTCCACCAGCTTTATCTCCTTTGCTGCCAACATGTTGTTTCTTCCTGAGGATTATTGGCATCTTTTTCTTCCCCCTTCATCTTCATTTCTTTCTCCTCTTCCTCCTCTGTACTCTTCTTCATTACCCCACAACTGGTCAAAAAGTAACAAAAAAATAATAATGTCAACAAAAAACAATAGAGATGAGATCACCAATCTTGGTCAAATTACGATAGCAAATTAAAGCACCGATCCTTTTAAGAATGAATCTAATTCGCATTCTCTGCGTTCTTGCAAAATTCAGCTCGTAGCAGAACGTTGGTGCCATCATGAAATGTGCAGATCTATGAAATTTGAAAGGTTTAACAGCAGATTAAAACAATAGGAGTGATCAAATAGTGTGGTAAAAAGGAGTGGTTTGCACAGATAGATTCTTAATGACGTCATTCTTCTTGTGTTGCAAAACAACGGAAGGTTCTCGTCCACCAAATGTTTCTCATCATCAATGTTGGTAAAATTTACAATAAACATAAAATGAAAATTTCAACTTTGGGAGCAGACAGATTTGTCTTTTATAACAATATTTTGCCATATATTGTTGTATTGTTCTTTATAACAAGCCTACTAGTCTAGTATACCAGATTCCTGAAAAAAAAATCCACCAAAAACAATATAATGGCAGTTACAGTAATTGGGGGATTTCACTTCCTTGGATATTTGTCAGGTATATTGTTCCAAGTTTCATTAAATTTCATTTTAATATCAGAAATGGTTCATTTTATACTTTTGTTAAATATCAATCTCCATATCACTCAATTACTTTGAAAGTATTTGCATTCTGGTAATTCACTTTATTACATGACAGTTGATCACCCATACTCATCATCTTCATCGTCATCACCAACAATACCAACATAGCCCATCATCACCGACATAGCTATCACCATTACCATAACCACCACCATCATCATCATGTTTTCCTCTTCACGTCCATTAACATTTTTACAAATTATGTCGCAAGAGCAATATACACTAATGATATCATATGTGTAATATATTTAATTTTCACAGATATGACTTTATCAAAATGGTAAAATATTCACCTGGTACGACTTCAATAAATTAGTCACATACATTTAACTGACGGCAAAATGTGAGAACTCAACGGAGGAACAGTTGGAAAAAAGCAGAAATAATTTT
>JZLH01S0622760.1:3008-13389 GCA_001188425.1 Eucidaris tribuloides | reverse complement strand
AAATCCATTTTTTTTTTATACTGGAATAATATCTGATATTGACTGGATAACTAGCAACATTATGTACTGTATTTAAAATGTCTTCAGTGAAATCACAAAGTGAATACAACTTAATAATGCCAGACGGATAATATGCTATGTTTTGTCTAAATAAACTTCAAACTTTTGTGTAACATCTTCTTTTCCAGTGGATTACCTTGTATTCTGTTGTATTACCTTGTTCGGAATGTAAACTTCTTTAAAGGCAGTGTATAGTTTTGGTACATGACAAAATATGATTTTTTTTCCCCTATTCTGCCCCCTCCCCCCCCCCCCATGGCAAAAGGGCATAACTGACATTTTGGTGTTTAGGAGATAATGTACATGTATTTGTTCAAAGCCTGGAAGCCTTATTCAGTGTCCTTTAAACAAGTGGATTATGAAACGAAGGGACACTTCTAATTATTTTGTTTTGTTCTGCATGTTTAACATGATGTACTGAGTCCCCTACAATATATAACTCAATTTTGAAAAAAAAATGTCAGTTATGCCCCTTTGTCATGTGTGTGTGGGGGGGGGGGGCAGTATTGTGTTTTGGAGATAGACCTGTATTATAAATGCCCTGAAAACATGCTTCCAATTTTCACAAATTAATGAAAACAAAGTGAGGGCTCCATATTTTGTCACAGAATCACAATATGCTATTCTAAACAATTTTTCAGTACAATTGATGTAAGTTGTATTCAGATGTCTTGCATGACAATACTATACTTTGTGAAAGATTGCTGAAAAATTTGTCAGATTGACCAAAACTATACACTGGCTTTAGAGTTGTTACGAACAGTTATTTTATTTTTTTATTTACTATACAGGGTGGCCCAGAAAGAATGCTACGAGTATGGTCGCTAATTTCTTTATCATTATCGGCAAAATGTCATACATTTTTATTTCGTTGGTTAGAACATTTTTTTTTCCAATAACATGATACCAAGATCATGGATTTTGAGTAAGGCGTTTTGATTCTAGGGCCATTTTTCGAAGGCAATGCAATTTCTCAAATTTGCCAATTTTTCAACAGCGGCGGTCATCGGAACGTCTAGATATTTTGGCGTCTCAGCTAACCATACCGGACAAACCGCGGTGACAAAAGGCAGGAATGCCCTCGCTTTCATAAGGAAGACGATGCGAGGTATGTCTCCGTTGTCATTGCGGTTTGTCCGGTATGGTTAGCTGAGACGCCAGAATATCTAGACGTTCCGATGACCGCCGCTGTTTAAAAAATGGCAAATTTGGGAAATTGCATTGCCTCCGAAAAATGGCCCTAGAATTAAAACGCCTTATTCAAAATCAATGATCTTGGTATCATTTTATTGGAAAAAAGAATGTTCTAACCAACGAAATAAAAATTAATAACATTTTTCTGATAATGATGAAGAAATTAGCGATCATACTCGTAGCATTCTTTCTGGGCCACCCTGTATATGGAAACAATTTTCATACATCAATTTTTGTAAATATTTATAGCCACACATCACTTTTCATTAGATGAAAAGAATAGAGCACCATTACTTGCAAGTGAATATTAAGTCACGTGTTTACCAATTCCTTTCAAAATTACTTGATTATGATTCCTGCACTGTAAACATCTATTACACAGGGTACACATACATGACAATACAACATGAAAGACAGTATTATCAAAATGCAGTGATGTAATGGAGACACAATGGTCTTACGTTTATATTACACGCACACATATAGACTAAGGCCTCCATTTTTCCGCGATACGGAAAACGGAGAAAAATCGCGGAAATGGGAAGTGTAACGCGGAAAATGGGAAATCAGGAAATGCTGAGATAAAAATTACTAGTAAATTACAAAATGAACAAATACTAAAGTGTCTAAAATTATTCTGTAACAAAATAATACTATTAACAAACATTCATAGGAGTAACTTTAATTACCCTAGCCAACAGCTCTGCCGGCCGTCTTTCAGAGCTGAAATTTAAGTTGTAATCATGCAAGTATTAGGTAATGTATGACGTTTATATACGTGATTTTGAGTAACGCGGAAAATGGGAAATTTGAAAAACGGAATTTTGATTTTGTAAAACGGATAAATGGAGGCCTTAATATAGACGCACACACACACACACACACACACACACACACACACACACACACACACACACACACACACACACACACACACACACACACACACACACACACACACGCTGTGTGTGTGTGTGTGTGGTGTGTGTGTGATGTGTGTGTGTGTGTGTGCTGTGTGTTGTGCGTCTATATTAAGGCCTCCATTTATCCGTTTTACAAAATCAAAATTCGCGTTTTTTCAAATTTCCCATTTTCCGCGATTACTCAAAATCACGTATATAAACGTCATACATTACCAATACTTGCATTGATTACAACTTAATTTCAGCTCTGAAAGCACGGCCGCAGAGCTGTTGGTAGGGTAATTTAAAGTTACTCCTAATGAATGTTTGTTAATAGTATTATTTTGTTACAGAATAATTTTAGACACTTTAGTATATTGTTTTCATTTTGTAATTTACTAGTAATTTTTATCTCAGATTTCCTGATTTTCCATTTTCCGCGTTACAACTTCCCATTTCCGCGAGTTTTCTCCGTTTTCCGTATCGGCGGAAAAAAAAATCGGAGTTAGTCTATATGTGTGCGTGTAATATAAGTAAGGACCATTGTGTCTCCATTACGATCACTGGCATTTGATAATACGTGTCTTTCATGTTGTATTGTCATGTATGTGTACCCTGTGTATAGATTGTTTACAGTTGCAGGAATTCATAATCAAGTAATTTTGAAGGAATTGTTGTAAACACGTGACTTAATATTCACTGCAAGTATGTTGCTCTATTTCTTTTCATCTAATTGAAAGTGTATGTGTGGCTATAATATTTTACAAAAATTGATGGTATTGAAAATGTTTCCATATACAGGGTGGGCCAGAAAGAATGCTACGAGTATGATCGCTAAATTCTTCTTCAATCATTATCAGAAAAATGTTATTAATTTTTATTTCGGTTGGTTTTAGAAACATTTCTTTTACAAACAAGGTTGGTTCTCGACCACAAGTCTCGCCCTGTTTTAACGGTTCAGAAAATGAGGCATGCACCTTTAATTCGCAGTTTTCAGCAAAATGCTGGGGGGGGGCAAGCCATAAAACTATGACATATAAATTGTTATGTTAGAACTACTTAGAAAACTATGCAAAGTCCACAAAGAGAGATCAAAAACTTTGCAAGGGAGATTCAAAACTTAGAGCAAGGAGATTCGTTGGACAGCAAGTTATTAGACCCCTGATGACCTCTGATAATCCTTGACATTCAACACTGTTCTCGCATTCAGTGTCAGTGGTTATTCATGACCAAGTTTGCGTGTCTTCCTGTATAATTCCAATGACAATGTCACTCTCTAGATACCCATGTTATTACTTTGCGCCTCAAAATTGTTCTGCGTCAGGGCAGTGATCCCTTCTGGACAAGTTTGGTGTCCTAGGAGATCTAGACATTCTGATTGGAAGTGCCCTAGATATAACCCCTGATGACCCTGCATGACCTTTGACCTGGGCATTTGTTCTGCATTTCAGCGTCAGTGGCTGTTCGAAAACCAAGTTAGGTCGGTCCTAGCACGATTCCCATAGACAATTGACTTTAACGATGACCCCTGTATGACCATTTGACCTGGCATTTGTTCTGCATTTCAGGGTCAGTGGTTTTTGACCAAGTTAGAGTTGTCCTACCACATTCTCCATGACAATTGACTCTAGATGACCCCATCGATATGACCCCTGCAATGACTTTGACCTGGGCATTTGTTCTGCATTCAGGTCAGTGGTTTCTTCGGACAAGTTAGGTGGTCCTAGCATTGTCCTGTGATCAATAGACCTTTAGATGACCCCAGATGACCCCTGATGACTTTGACCTGGGCATTGTTCTGGCATTCAGGTCAGTGGTTCTTCTGAACCAAGTTAGGTGGCCTAGATACATTCCTATTGACAATTGACCTCTAGATGACCCCAGATGACCCCTGCAGACCTTTGACCCCAATTACCTTAGTCCCACCCACTGATCATGTTACCAAGTTGGTTGAATGAAGCCAACACTTTCTATTGACAGTCATATTAACCGAAAACTTTAACCAAAATGCGGACATACTAATACTACATACATACAGAAAAGTGATTTTCATAGCTCTTCCTGAACAGTCCAGGAGACATATAAAATGATTACCAGATCATTGATTTGTGAATTAAGCGTTTTAATTTCTAGGGCCAGTTTTTTTTCGGAGCAATCAATTTCCCCAAATTTGCCCATTTTTTTAAACAGCGGCGGGTCATCGGAACGTCTAGATATTCTGGCGGTCTTCAGCTAATCCATTACCGGACAAAACCGCAATGACAACGTGAGATCATAACCATCGCATCGTCTTCCTTATTGAAAGCGAGAGGCATTTCCTGCCTTTGTCACCGGCGGTTTGTCCGGTATGTTGCCTGAGAGACAATATCTAGACGTTCACGATGACCGCCCGCTGTTTGAAAAATTGGGCAAATTTGAGAAATTGCTTTGCCTTCGAAAATGCCTAGAAATCAAAGCCTTACTCAAAATCCATGATCTTGGTATCATGTTATTGGAAAAAATAATGTTCTAACCCAACGAAATAAAAATGCTATGACATTTTGCCGATAATGATAAAGAAATTATGCGACCCCATACTCGTAGCATTCTTTCTGGGCACCCTGTTATAGTAAATAAAAATAAAATAACTGTTGTACAACTCTAAACCAGTGTATAGTTTTTGGTCAATCTGAAAATTTTCAGCAATCTTTCCAAAGTTAGTATTGTCATTGCAAGACATCTGAATACAACTTACATCAATTGTACTAAAAATTGTTTAGAATAGCATATTGTGATTTTGAAATAATCAGAGAGTTAGATATAAATATCTACATATGCCTGTGACAAAATATGGAGCCCTCACTTTGTTTTCATTAATTTGTGAAAAATTGGTAAGCATGTTTCAGGGCATTTATAATACAGGTCTATTCCAAAAACACAATACTGCCCCCCCCCCCACACACACCCATGACAAAGGGCATAACTGACATTTTTTTTTTCAAATTGAGTTATATATTGTTAGGGGCTCAATTACATCATTTTTAAAACATTGCAGAAAAACAAAACAAATTAATTAGAAGTGTCCCTTTCGTTTCATAATCCACTTGTTTAAAGGACATTGAATAAGGCTTCAGCTTTTGAACAAAATACATGTACATTATCTCCTAAACACCAAAATGCTCAGTTATGCCTTTTGCCATGTGGGGGGGGGGGGAGGGGCGCAGAATAGCGGGAAAAAAATCATATTTTGTATGTACCAAAAAACTTATACACTTGCCTTTAAAGAATTTTACATTTCCGAACAAGGTAATACACAGAATACAAGGTAATCCACTGGAAAAAGAAGATGTTACACAAACAGTTTGAAAGTTTATTTCAGACAAACATAGCATATTATTCGCGTCTGGCCATTATAAAGTTGATTCACTTTGTGATTTCACTGAAGACATGTTTAAAATACAGCTACTATGTTGCTAGTATCCAGTCAGATTATCAGATATATATTCCAGTATAAAAAAAAAATCGGATTTCTCTTCTGAGAGTAGCAACATTTGCTGATAGGATTTACTAGCTCATCTGGTGGTTTTACTTGAGAAAGCTAGTCTTTTGCTCGCATTAGTGTGTTGTCATTAGAACAACTCCTCAACGCAGCTTTGAGTTAACATTGCCTACTATTTAGACAATGAAGTCAGTAGGGATTTGTAAACAGTTGATATTTTAAATAAATATTTACGTGCATCAAATTAAAATTTTGTGTTTGTCTGTTTACAACATACACAGTACCCCGCCCCCACAGTACACACACTGCTGCTTGTATCTTTTGTTACTTCTTCATGCAAATTCATTGCTTCATGAAGACACAGAATGAGCACTAAGACATTGGAGCAGGGAATTTTTAGAATGCCCACATATTCACAAATGCAGTAACCTTCTTAATTGGCCCATAAAGTTGATCAGACAGAATGATAATTCATTTGCTATTGAAAGCTTCCGTCATCACTTTGTCTGCTCCAACCATCAATTTGAAATATATTGATTATCATTCTATACTGATCAAACATGACCTGCACGTGTACATGTACATCTACAATACAGTGGACCTCTGCCATTAAAGAATACTGACCATAACAAAATCTTATTATATACATGTTTATAAACAAAAACACATTTTTCTGGTGTCAGAATGTTGAAATCTCTTTCATTTGAAAAAATCCTAACAGCAAAGGAAATTATACAACAATAGAGCAGTCTCGAACTGCGCGCAGTCGATGGTATGGCCTCCTGTCCACCTGCCACTCCCATCCAATTGATGTAATTTGAAAAGTGTCAATGTTTACCATGGTAGCAAGACCAATTAGTATGAATAAGCATAATGATTAAGCCCATGTGACCTGACCAAGTTACAGGTAAAATCCCAATTTAAGCCGCTCTCAAGTTATCGCTGTAACGAGCCCAAATCAGACATATTTAAGGCCCGGTTGACTTTGACCTCTGATCTTTCAACTCCAAAATCAAGATCAGTAAATTGGTTGCCTTATAAAGATACTTCTCCCAGTTATATCAAAATCGGAAAGTCTACTCAAGTTATCACAGTAATGAGCCCAAATCAGACATATTCTAAGGCCCAGGTGACCTTGATGCTTCCAAAAATCTAATCATGTTTATTGGTGCCTCATAATACATACTTCACCCAAATAACATAAAAATCTGAGCAGGCGTTCTCAAGTTTATCATGGTAACGAGCCCGAATACAGACATACTTTAGGCTCCGTGGACTTTGACCTTTGACCTTTCAGCTCCAAAATCTAATCAGTTCATTGGTGCCCATAATACATACTTCACACCACGTTACATGAAAAAATTAACTGGCCGTTCTCAATGTATCGCGTTTCCGTTTGCGTAACGAGCCCAAATCAGACATATTTTAGGCCCCGGTACCTTTGACCTTTCAGCCCCAAAGATCTAATCATGTTCATTTGGTGCCTCATAATACATACTCCCAAGTACATCACAATCCCGACCAGCCGCTCTCAAGTTATCGCCAGGAGGTAACGAGCCAAATCAGACATATTTAGGCCGGGACCTTTAGGACTTTCAGCCCCAAATCTAATCAGTTCATTGGTGCCTCATAATACATATCTTCACCAAGTTACATGACAATCGACAGCCG
This sequence comes from Eucidaris tribuloides, assembly GCA_001188425.1. Classification (NCBI taxonomy): domain Eukaryota; kingdom Metazoa; phylum Echinodermata; class Echinoidea; order Cidaroida; family Cidaridae; genus Eucidaris; species Eucidaris tribuloides. The sequence continues at coordinate 6,084 of JZLH01S0622760.1, read as the reverse complement.
CTCTCAAGTTTTATCGCCGGTAACGGCCCAAAATCAGACATTATTTAAGGCCCGGTGGACCTTGACCTTTGAGCTCCAAAATCTTTAATCAGTTTATTGGTTGGCTCATAGTACATTACTTGGTCCTAGGTTACATCAAATATTCGATTCAGGGTTCTCAAGTTATCGCGCTTCCGTTGTAGCGCGGTAACGAAGCCTAAATCAGACATTATTTAAAGCCGGGTGACCTTTGACCGTTATTAGCCCCAAAAATCTAATCAGTTTCATTGGTGCTCATTTAATACATACTTCACCCAAGTTACATACAATCCGACCAAGCATCTCAAGTTATCGCGGGGTAACGAGCCCAAATCAGACCATATTTAAGGCCCGGTGACCTTTGACTTTGACCTTTCAGCTCCAAAATCTAATCAGTTCATTGGTTGGCTCAATAGTACATACTTGGTCCTAGTTACATCAAAATCCGATTGGGGGTTCTCAAAGTTATCGCAGGTAACGAGCCCAAATCAGATCATATTTAAGGCGGTGACCTTTGACCTTACCTTTCAGCCCAAATCTAATCAGTTCATTGGCTGCCCTAATACATACTTTAGCCAAAATTACATGACAACTCCGACAGCGCCTCTCAAAGTTATCGCGGTAACGAGCCCAAATCAGACATATTTAAGGCCCGGTGAAACCTTTGACCTTTGACCTTTCAGCTCCAAAATCTAATCAGTTCATTGGTGGCTCATAGTACATACTTCGTCCAGTTACATCAAAAATCCGATTCGGCGTTCTTCAAAGTTATCCGGGTAACGAGCCAAATCAGACATATTTTAAGGCCGGTGACCTGTTGTGACCTCCTTGACTTTCAGTCCCCAAAATCTAATCAGTTCATTGGTGCCTCATAATACATACTTCAGCCAAATTCCACATGACAATCCCCGGGGGACAGTGCCCCGCTCTCAAGTTTTATCGCGGTAACGAGCCAAATCAGACATATTTAAGGCCCTGACTTTGGACCTTTTTGACCTTTCAGCCCTCCAAAATCTAATCAGTTCAGTGGTGGCTCATAGTAACATACTTGTGGTCCTAGTTACATTCAAAATTCCGCAATCTGGGGGTTCAATATCGCGGGATTCCGGGAACGGTGAGACCGGTAACGGACGGCACGGAACGGACAACCCGAAAACAAAATGATGCCTCCGCCAACTTCGTTTGCGGAGGCATAAAAATTACAGAAATTTCCTGATCCCAAGGAGTTTGTTGGAACAAGAGTTCTTTAAGTGCACTTTATGATTTGTGCAATAGACAGTTCTTCTAAATTTATTTCTGCTTTTTGCCAACCGTCCTCCGTTCGAGTTTTCTCACATTTTGCGTCAGTTAAATGTATGTTGACTAATTTATTTGAAGTCGTACCAGGTGAATATTTTACTTGTTTGATAAAGTCATATCTGTTGAAAATTAAATATATTACACATATTGATATCATTAGTGTTATATTGCTCTTGCCGAACTAATTTGTAAAATGTTAATGGGACGTGAAGAGGAAAAACATGATGATGTGGGTGGTGGTCTATGGTAATGGTGGATAGCTTATGTCGGTGATGATGGTCCTATGTGGTATTGTTGGTGATGACGATGAAGATGATGAGTATGGGTGATCAACTGTCAATGTAATAAGGTGGAATTACCAGAATGCAAAATACTTTCAAGTAAATGAGTGATATGGAGCATTGATAATTTAACAAAAGTATATAAATGAACCATTTCTGATATTAAAATGAAATTTAATGAAACTGGAACAATATACCTGACAAATATCCAAGGAAGTAAATCCCCAATTACTGTAACCTGCCATTATATTGTTTTTGCGTGGATTTTTTTTCAGGCATCTGGTTTATACTAGACTTAGTAGGCTTGTTATAAAAGAACAATACAACAATTATATGGGCCCAAATATTGTTATAAAAGGACAAACTCTGTTGCTCCAAAGTTCTGAAAATTTTCATTTTATTGTTTATTTGTAAATTTACCAACAGTGAGCATGAGAAAACATTTGAGCTGACGAGAACCTTCCGTTGTATTGCACACAGTAAGGAATGCGACGTCATTAAGATCTAATCATGTGCAAAACCACTCCTTTTTACCACACTATTCTGATTCACTCCTATTGTTTTAATCTGGCTGTTAAACCTTTCAAATTTCATAATCTGCACATTTTTTTTTTTTTTTGTCCATTCGATGGCACAACGTTCTGTACGAAGCTGAATTTGCAAGAACGCAGAGAATGCGAATTAGATTCATTCTTTAAAAGGATCGCAGTGCTTTGTAATTGCTATTCGTAAATTTGACCAAGATTGGATTGATCTCATCTCTTATTGTTTTTTGTTGACATTATTATTTTTGTTCTTTTTGAACCAGTGTCCGGGAATGAAAAGAAGAGCTACAGTAGGAGAGGAAGAGGAGAAAGAATGAAGATGAAGGGGGGAAGAAAAAGATGCGATAATCCTCAGGAATGAAACAACATGTTCAGCAAAGATGATAAAGCTTGGTTGGGAATAGACTGTTCTGTTGTACGGCTGAATTGCCAAAGAACTGCAGAGAATGCGAATTAGATTCATTCTTAAAAGGATCGGAGGGCTTGTAAGTAGCTAGTACTATCATAAATTTTTACCCAAGATTGATGATGTCATCTGTTATTTTTTATTTTTTGACATTGTTTTTTTTTTCGCTACTTTTGGCTTGTGGACTGATGAAGGAAGAGTTATAGAAAGGAACAGAAGGAGAAAGAAATTGAAGATGGAGGGGGGGGGAAGAAATGTGCAAATTAATCCTCGAGAAGAACATGTTGGCATAGGAGAAAATTTGGTTTAGAAGGAGAGTCTTCTGTCTGTTCTGCAACACATAAAAAAAAAAATCATTAAGAGTGAGGGAGGGGGAAGGAAGGAATATGGGAGGGCGGAAGCTTGAATGGTGAATTATGAATAATACCTGCCAGAAACCAATTGTCGACATAAAGAATAAAACATTGGTAGGAGCCCAGAATGTTGTGTTGCATAGTAACACTAACACTAGTATCTCTCTTCCTTTT
>JZLH01S0622755.1:99337-115660 GCA_001188425.1 Eucidaris tribuloides | reverse complement strand
GACTGTTTTAAGTCGATAAAACAATGCCAAAAACAACGCACCAAATCACACGATTAATTGCATCAAAATTTCAAAGGCTCTCACCGTGGAGGGGGACACCCCTACCACACCCCCCCCCCTCGCTCGCTCCGCTCGGGCTCGGTCGCTTCGCTCCCTCGCACTATTCCGACCCCCCCCCCCCCATAACGATCAAATCCTGGCTACGCCACTGACTACAAATTTGTCTGTTACAAGGCATACAGATGAACATTAGTTTAAAATGAGTCAACTTTTGACAACAAAATTTTCACAGTAAAATCCCTGCATAGTTTACTTGATTCTAGAATAGTTTTTAACCCAAGTTGAGGACGACCCCTAATCATGTCGTTTACTTTTAAAGGTAAATAGCATGATTGAAGGTAGTCCTCATCTTGGGGTAAATCTATTCTACATTAAGTAAATTATGCTGCGATTCTGCTGTGGACATTTTGTGGTCAAATGTTAACTTATTCTAAAAGAACTGCCATCAGTATTTGCTCTGACATGCAAATTTGTTGTGTAGCTATTGGGGCACGACAGTAATTCAAAACTGGTATGTTCATGGAATCAACTTAATTCTTGATTCAACTTAAGTAAACAAATTCAAGGAAAATCCTACCAGCCAAGATTTACTCTCCAGGTAGTGTATACAGTGGCATCTACGTTGGATCTCATTTGCTTCTTGAGGCATTTTGAAGTGTTCATTATCATGTAATTAATCTTTAAATTTCAGCACTCTGTAAGTTGTTAAAGGTAAATGACATGATTGGGGGTAGCAACTTGGGGTGAAACTCTTCTAGAATCAAGTAAACTGTGCAAGGATTCTATTGTGAACATTTGGTCGTCAAAAGTTGACTCGTTCTAAAATAACTTCCACCTGTATGCCTTGTGACAGACACATGTGTTGTGTAGGGTTCTATAGTATGTATTTCCATCGAGGCACGAGAGAAACAATGCTAGTATGTTCATGCTTGATTCGGCTTACATACAAATTCAAGATAAATCCTTCCAGCCAGGAGATACACTTCAGCTGGTGTATCCACTGATATACATTATCTTTCAACCAGTTTGGTTTTAGAGGAATTGTTTGATTTCTCCCATGTCACTGCCATTCAATATTTCATTTACCTGTGCATCGGCATGGGTCATGCTTATCCAGGTAATGAGTGAGCGTGTCCCATCCTCCGCCAACACGAACCATCACGTGCTTTCGTAAAATCTGAAAAGAGACAGAAATCGAGAAAAGAAAGTTCGACTTTAAAGGCATTGGATAACACTGTTTCCAGTTTTAAAAATCTGAGCTATATGATTCCAAATGCTACCAGTATCTCTGATGAAGTCTGTAAAATAATGAAACCTTGACAAAATGCAGTTCAAAACGATTATTCGTACATTTAAATGTTTAAAATCATTCAGCGACCATCCCAGTTTTGTGATGTGTTGCACAATTTTCATCAGCTGACAATAATTCAAGTGCCGATTCTTATTTGTATATTTTACGAGTGACAGCATAAGCGTCGTTTTGAGTTCTAGGGTGTTTATTTGTCTATTCACTGTCAGATATGTCAGACAGCAAAATTTGACATTTTTAAAGTGGGACTTCCATAATGTCATATAGTATCTTTAAAAAGAATGAATCAGGAGTTGATATAGAAATAATTGTCTAGGTTCGTGATTGGATGTAAGGTAAAATGCGACTATCTATGGATTTTATTTCTACCTAAATCTGGTGGTGGTAAAATTCTTCCGTAATTAGAATCATTCGAAGTGACAGATGATGGAATATAGAGGAAAAACTGTTGGAGGAGGGTAAGATTAGCAACATGGGGAGAGAGGAAGAAGGGATGAAGGCATTAGAAAATAGAAATGCTACATTTTGGGTTACTAAATCCACCTGGCTGCCATGCATCTTTTATAAATCTAATGATACGCATGAGGTACTGAGCTATAATTTCGACAATTGGTTCCAGCTTATTCAATAGATTTACTGGCATCGCTCAAGTTATGTTTCTTTTTGGTCCAAAATTATGAATAGTCCGCCTCAATTAGTGGCTAATTTCATACGAGTTCCTCAGACCCAAATCGAAAAGTCTCCTTCGATTACCATTTTTTATTTTTGATGACAGTGTATGCATGTTCCCCTCATCTGTGATTAATGAGTCACACACCATTTGACGGTTCAAAATATAGAAATTATATGGACTCTCTATTATCGACAGGTGACAAACCACTATCTTCGTCTAAATACAATTATTAAACTTTCGTCCTTTTGCAGACTAAAACATTTGTGTCCTTTGGGGAACGCTGTTTTCAGCCAGGTTTATTGCAGGATAAGCAGCCAGGAAGAGCCTCTCACAACTTCTTCAGTCAAATTTTAATAAGAGGGCGCCATGGTAGATCATGTGATCACATTTATTGTATTACCAATTTAAGACGATCAAATTGTGAGGTGAAAGTTTAACCTTACATCACATCGATCACAAAGTTCGTAACATTACTTTGGTAAGCACGTTCATTCACGTCAGAGAAAAAAGATGATTTTTATGTCAATAAATAAACTTAATAGAACCATGGAAAAGAAAGTCAATCTTAAAATTTTACACTTGAATGCACTATGCAAATTTCTCGCCAAATACACCAGTATTTACACAAGTAGCAAAAAATATTATTAATACACAGCTGCAGTATCCAATGTTATCATCCTTATTTGGATGAAGCGAAATGTTGAATATCTTGTGCAAAATGAGCTCATAACTTTACACACTAAGACAAATAGGTTCAACTTTGCACCTTTAGCAATGTCACACTGCATGGGAGAACCTTTACGGGTGCAACTTTGCACCTTTCACACTCGGTGCACCTTTTACGGTGCAACTTTGCACATTTAAAGGTGCAAAGTTGAACCTATTTTTCTAAGTGTGTATGCTTTAACTTTAATTTGTAAACGTCTGTTTATGGATGGCGTGTCATAGAACATTTTGACGACATCTTTGGTACAAATGAGGTGACTCACATAATTTTATTACTTACCAGGTCTGGTTTAACTTCAGACTCAAGTGTTACATCGAGCCGTAAATTAAATTTAACAACTATTTTCACTCGATACTGGAGGTGTTATAACATTTAACCCAATATTTCTAAGCTAATGACCATAGACCCGATGACTAACAGCTTGATAACTTTCCATGCTTCATACACACAGACTCCACTAAATAGACGATAATTTGAGGACATTATTCAGCATGATAGGGGATTAATGTTCTATTCGTGGGCCACATTTTGTTCAAGAGCGTCCTCTACGGAACATTTTAGCGTTCAGATATCCTTTCCTTCATTCCGTTGCCAGTGGCCAGAGTCGTAATTGTATTCCCTTTTGGACTTATCGAAAGTAGCCGAGTCTGAAAAAAACTACAATGTTTATAATAAGGGGAAAAGGGGACACACCCTTCCTTGAAATTTAGATTTGTCAAGAGCTCGGTAAAGTGCCTATAAATTTTGATTGAGGATATGTTTTTGCATCAATTGAACTGCCGTGTTGAAACTAATAAAATGGCACCCGGCAATATAAAACCGGGCGTATTTTCCTACATTGAGTCACTTTCACATCATCATTTAATATATCAAAACAGTCGTAAACCCCAGAAGGGAATCCCAACCTCCAAATCGTCTGCTTTACAAAATGAACGAAAATTGTTTATCAAATTTGATAATGAATATATAAGTAATACTTTTGAAATGGGGTGTTATTAAACGTAATGGAAATCTGCCAGCATCTGTCCGCCAAAATTCCTTCGACAATGACACAACCTCATATCGAGGTCAGCGGATTAATCATTATTAAGGTAATGTCACAGATTGTCACAATTCTGTCGTTTATCATTCGTTTAGATTTAAAAATCATTTGCTCATAGTTTCAAATTATGACGGCGAACCCCCTGTGTCTGCATGCATCTACATTTTTAAGTAATTGACATTGAGTTTGAAAAGGTATACCTTGCGGGTGAATTTTGGTAAATATTATTTTAATTCTATAATTTGCTCGATTGCTGCTCCAAGTTTTCCCCTGGCACTACAAATAAAGATATTGAGAGATTTTAAAAGAAGGGGCCCAGTTTTATATGTTCAGGAATGTCGGTAATAATTCATGAAAAAGGCCTGAACTTTGCCTAGAGTGAGCTAAGCCTGAAAAAATGTCTGAAAATAGATTGCCAGGGTCTGAATTCAGGTTTTTGCAACTGCATGTTACATGTCACTGCATGTTACATGTCACAAGTTTGTTACAGTCAATACGTTTTACGTGTCATTTGAGTCTGATTTCAATCTATGTTGTGAATACATTACTATTAATTCCAGAGAGCTACGAAAAAGTCTCTGTCACACAACTCCTGATAACACGTACACTTGATGCCTGATGGACGATTTATCCCACAGCTTTAATTTCCGACACGAGCACAGTGTCCACCTAATGAGATAATGTAAATCAATGAAGCTAATCGGTTTTTGCCCCTCCCACGACCTCTGTCCGACGACCAAATGGTGACCACTTAAAACAATCACATCGTTACATCCAGATAATTTACCCAGGGGCCACTACTTTCGTGATCAGATCATGATATAATTGAGCATCACGCACGCGTCTGCATCAATAAAAAAAATTACTATCACTTGTAACAGAAGTAAATGGAGTAACACGAATAACCGCTATCATGCATGTAGTGGAATTATTTCAAATATACGTTACAGTGTATATTACCCTTCTTGTCTCATGACAGTCAATACGTGCGTTGCCGAGTGCAAGAACACGGTTTCACTTAGTTGGAATTCCAGACTCCGCCTCTGCGAAGCAGAGGCCGGCCGCGAAGAATAGAAGAAGAATTTATTTTACTGGTCCATTCACTGCGTCTAGCAGCCAGACTAGGTTTCACTCAACATCAAACAAACGTTGTCTTGATTTTAAAAGATCATTTAAAATCAGGATTCAATAATGTTCGAAAACCACGTAATGCTCTTGAAAATATGTTTGTCATTTCAAATAATGGCAGACACGATCATATATATGTATCCATTTGTTAACTCTTCACACGGTGAATTTATGGTGAGGAGATAATAATTGTTCTCTTATTTTCTTTGAATTTTGCTGTCCTTATTGCTGTATTGAAAATGGTATTTTCTATTAATTTTGCTTAAGCACACTAGCTATTTTTAGTGTCTTCTGTACAAAAGGTGTAGGAGAAAAATAATAATTAGGATTGTGCACAGATGCAACATTAGCGCGCAAAGGGTTAAGAGGAAAATGGTGTAGGTCTGTATGTGCATGAATCAATATCACACATGTAAATATAAACTGAAACTGGAAGAACGCTGTATGGTGTCATAAAAGAAGCTACAAGGGACACGGATTGTCATACAATAACGAGCCATAAACAGGTTGTCGCCGCGGAAGGACCCAATGTCCGGACTACAATGTGTGCGATATCAAAATGCAATAACTCAATTGATTGACAGGAAATAGTTATAAAACTTAACCAATCCCTTCCGTCAAGTGCGGGGAAACAACCTCAGTCAATACACGCGTTGCCGAGTGCAAGGACTGGGAAAAGATTACCGAAATAGATACTGAAAACAATTCATTTATTAAACAATGACCCTTTACGTCGATCCACATTAAATTTATTTGCACTTTGTTATTAAACTGCATCCGATCAATTGACTGCCACCATTTTTTCCGAGTTTTTAAATTGCAAAACCAAATAATGTCTCTGAAAACCGAGAGTATTTAAATTATTTCACCTGTGACAGATTTCCTATGGGATTGGGAGGAACCGACAAGTTGATCCGGTCTCTGGGGGTCAATGGAGGATACGTAACCATGAACTCTTCATTAAATATTATTAAGGAACAAATACCACCAGTCCAAACAGGAAAGCTGAACGGGAAAGTAAAACCCTCTAAGCGTAAATCATCAACCCCAATCCCCGGTGGTTTTTCGAATTAGTTCATCTCCTAATGATTAAGTCATCAAAGTATACTGACGATGTCTTTGTCTCTGCTCACAGTATAAAGTGTTTTGTTTTCAACAGGCATGGCTACATCTTCACGACGAATCTAGTGCAAGTGTAAGAATCAAAGGCGTAGCAAGGATTTCCTCAAAGGATGGGATTTAATTTTATTTTTCTTTGCCAGTCTTTCAAACACGATGGATATGGAGAAGGAGGAGGTGGGTTCATATTTTTTTGTTTCATTGCCGGGCTTAGCGCGGTGAGGGAGCGTTAGGATCATTTTTTTTTCTCGCAAGTCTTTCTAAACGTATTGATTCCTAAATTATTGGATAAGCCAAATAAAAACAAAAACAACGAGCAATCAAACCCAAATAATACAACAAAACAGAAACGAACAAACCCAAGAGGTGGAGTGCGATCTCAAAAGAAACGACACGAAGCTATGCTGAAAAGCGGAGTGCTTATACCGTCTCCCTGTAAATGCTACTATATCAATGAATGCAAAATATGCCATCTTTAATTCGGCATTAAAAAGTCTAAATTCTAAGAATATGGAGATACAATTGGGAACAAAGTGCCTTTGATTATATATCATAGTCCAGACAGCACCTTTTGATACCCAAATGAGCTCCCTTTTTTTTGGAGTACGGATATGAAATTCGCTCCAGTTCTGTAAAAAAAGAAATAAATAAGTATAAAACTTCACTTACCCTAACAAATATGAGAGTGTTCGAATCTCCGATTCGGTACTTCCCCTCCGCTTCACGAATCATGGGAAACTGAACGGGGCATGTACATTGTTTGACCAGATCGCGAACCTGTAGAACAAGTAAATATAAAAAGAAACGAAACATTAATAAACTTATGGAACTTAAAACGAATAAAAAACAAACTCAAACAAACATTTGAACTATATGACACTCAAGTCTGTGACAATGATAAGGGATGTTTGTAATTAATAATAATTAATAATTAATAATTGTAGCTTCGTTCGTGAACTTTCACAATTGGGCAAAAGCTGGATTTCATAGTTTGAAAGTTTGTTGATTCGAATGTTTGATGGGTCCGTCGTGGAGTCAGAAAGTTTATTGGTTCAAAGACACAACAACCTCTAACCAGTTTGCGAACAATCGATCATCGAACTGATGACCAATTCCTAGAATCTTACTTTTATATTACTGAGTCTGTAATATAATAGTTAAGCGCTTTAATAAATAAATTACCTGGTTAACTGGAAGAAAAGAAACATGAACGATAAATAATGCATATTTCAATGACATGGACTTCTTTTTATCAATTTCTCATCAATGAGGTATAACATGGCATCACCGTAGTTATTGATCATTCCCTTTCACATTATGGCACAATTTTATTAGGGAAAACCATAAATACATGAATACATACAAACGTACACACGTACATATATACATACACACAAAAACAGCCATAAATACAAAAAATATAAATTGATATGCTGTTAGGGACATGAAATTGAGATGGTTAACCCTGGATTGGACCTGGTTAAGTTCATAGAACTCTGTTGACCTTATATCAAATCTCGTTTTCCTGATTCAGCATTATCACTCAAATCGTAATGAGGACACAGGGTGCGTAATCATGTACCTGTGCATCGCAGGAAACACGGTGCCGATGTACCGGGGATTGTCACCGAACTTTGCTCTTTCAATCCGGCTATCTGTTGCTGAGGGAAGAGTACTAGCCAACGAGCTGAAACACAGTATTTACTTGTACGAGCACCATGTGCAAATTATATTCGAATAGGTAATGCTGTTACTACTGAATTTAAATCAGACATTACTCATGGTTAATCACGTGCCACGTGAGGTTTAACGTTTAAACCATTATAACTTGTGCGACTGTTATCATACCCTCAGAACTAACCACTGAGTCGAAATTTTGGGGATGCCTGTTCAGTTTTGACCCGTTGCTTAGCAACCTAGATGGGCGTTACCTAAACACGTCATTCACCCGGCCGCTAAGGTGTGCGTAGTCTGTCCCAGGCATTCCCGTTTCAAAACCAATTCCACGTTCTTGTATTTGCAGAGAAAACAGGCGCAATACTCGATGGAATTTTTAAACGTTTTCCTGGGCTGAAATTCAGACGACATTTTTCATACTATTCTGAGTGCGCGCGCTAGCAAATCTTACAAACTTTGTTTGGACAAACTGTGGTACAAAACATTACGACGTTGCTGAGTGGTTCTCCTGTTTACTAAAGGTCTGGGGGATTATGGTAACTTCTGTCACAGGTTTGAACGTTAAGTGCACTTCAGATGGACGTTTCAAATGGTTAACATCACGAAAAACATGGCACGACAAAGAAATTATGCAGAGGCATTACAGACATCACTCTATACCCTGTCTCATTTGGGGCTGGTGATCACAGGACATAATCGTGCCAAAATCGTTCCATTGCATCAAAGTAAAACATTGAAATGCATGATCAAAAAGACCTTCTCTTTTGGAGCGGAGGAATCAAACATCGTTATACGATTGACTAACATGACCTACAAAAGCAAAAATACCATCATTACTAAATGGGGTGGTTGATGAATATAATTTATGAAAATCCTGGGAGAGATCAACTTGAGAGTGAACGCACAACCTCCAAAGCTCTTTTGCATGCCTAAATATTTACATTGTGTAAATACAACGGTACATATAGAAGAAAATACATGTACCACCTGAGAACCTTTAGCGAAGTACAGGAGGTAGAAACTCAGTTTTAGTGGAATTATAGTGGTCGTTAGACTTTGATTTGAATTATTTTTTCGTAGAGACAAAAATCCCTGTAACACAGAACGTTCACTAAACGGCAAAAATTGTTTTGGGCACTTTTCACATTCTAGATAATTACTAATCCTGAGATTCACATCTCCTTCATTAATAGCCTTAGGGCATGGGTGATTTTTTTTCTGTGCTGCGGGAAGAGTGCAAATGAGATTCCCTGCCTTTAAATATAAGGCGTCCCTGGACCCTGGCTCAGGTGGGCATACAATAATACCAATTCTCTTTGATAGTGTGCCAAGGACTGTGTGGGCAGTGTTCGAAGGTGTTTGTTCACACACACTTCGGTTTCCTTTATTTGTCAGTGAAGCCACAAGGAGTCAAAGTCGACGAAACATTATACATGCGTTGACACGTCGGAGCCGCCAACAAACCGTGAGAGAAATGTTCGAATAATATTATCATTACTTGATTTCATTTACTATGTTACGTTCTGAAGGAAATACTTACATAAATCGAACATATTACTTTGAAACAGGAATGTCCCATTACAAATATAATTTCTAGACATCAAAGAAATGTCTTCACGACAGGACGTTTAGAAGAATTGAAGTGGTTATACAAGTGCATAATTCTACAGAACAAAGAAATTTCTTCACGTGAATACTTTTCGAAGAAATGTAGTGGTTCTATAAGATAGGATAAGATAAGATAAGTGTATAGTTTTGCATCATTGCTTGCGCAATGTACGGACAAAAGCGTTTGAATATTTACCTATTTTAAGAGCAATGTTTTTTTTTTCATCTCCAAGAGAAGTTCATGATTTTATTTTTTTCCACGGTCATATATATTTTGAAACTAGAAGTAAATGACCTTCGCCATTTGAATATGGAATGTGACATTTTCTATGCATAAGACGGCGTTGCCAGGGTTGAGAAAATATTCCAGATTGGAATCTAGGTCATATCTCGTCACAGGAAACTTTTCATTCAGGAAAAATGCAACCCAAACATTATTCGTTTCAAAAGTCAAATATGATCAGTGAGAGAATTTTTATTTGTTGTTTGATTTGCGTGGAAAGCTAGGAACAGTGGTCAGAGTCCATTGAATGATAAAGAATGTGATGCATTTTGGCATATCAAAAAAGTAGCACCTTTCCTATGTTCACGATGTTTCTGTCTGTAACAGATAAAACTAGAGCTTGTGGAGCTTCCGTCTTATATCAAGGGCGTAGACTGGTTTGGACATGGGGAGGTGCACATCTTGGGGAGATGGAACTAAAGTGGCATGGGGAGGTGGAACTGAAGTGGCTTGGGGGTGCACATCTTGGGAAGGTAGAACCAAAGTTGCACGAGGAGGTGCACATCTTGGGCAGGTTGAAATAAAGTGGCATGGGGAGGTGCACATCTTGGGCAGGTGGAAATAAAGTGGCATGGGGAGTGCACAGTCTTGGGGAGTACACATCTTGGGGAGCGTGGCGACTTTAAGCTGGCCATGGAGAGGGTGTACTGTTGTACATCTTTGGCAGGTGTTTTTCGATAAAGTGGCATGGGGGAGGTGCACATCTTGGGGAGGTGGAACTAAAGTGGCATTGGGAGGTGCACATCTTGGGGAGGTGGAACTAAAGTGTCATGGGGAGGTGTACATCTTGGGAAGGTGGAACTTAAGCGGCATGGGGAGGTGTACATCTTGGGGAGATGGAACTAAAGTGGCATGGGGAGGTGCACATCTTAGGGAGGTGGGACTTAAGTAGCATGGGGAGGTGTACATCTTGCAAGGGAGGTGGAACTAAAGTTCAGAAAATCAGTTGTTGAAAGCAGAGAAAGAGGTGCAAATGACTTTTGCTTGCCAGAGGTGGAACACCTCTGCCTCAAGGGGGGGGGTACACGTGCACGCCCTTGTTTTGCAATTTATTCACGACGGAATTCAGTTCATAAAAATGAAATCAAATCTTGCGTTTAACTCTTTTTTGTGTCTCTCACGGTCACCACAGCTTGCAACGCCCAAATGAAGCAGAATTTGCATATCTACCAGGTTAACATGAACATTCCACGAACACATTCACTGAGATCACTCTTCCTAAGGATTTGTATAACTTAAGGCCTCCATTTTTCCGTTTTACAAAATCTAAATTCCGTTTTTCAAATTTTCCATTTTCCGCGATTTTCCGCGTTACTTAAAATCACGTATACAAACACCACATATTGCAAAAAAATGCATGATTACAACTCAGCCTCGGTGAAATGAAGCAGCCGTAGTCATGGTAGTGAGAAAACTGCCGGCAGAGGGGCCTGCACAGGGGTTTGCTAGGGTCATTAAAGTTATTCTCATGCTTGGTGATGGTATTATTTGGTTAAAGAATGATTTTAAACATTCTGATTTTGTTTATTTTGTAATTTATTAACAATTTTAAGGTTATTTCTTCAACATTTCATGATTTCCCATTTTCCGCGTTACACTTCCCATTTCCGCGATTTTTCTCCGTTTTCCGTATCGCGGAAAATGGAGGATTTAGTATAACTGTCAATTATGTCTGCATATTGTCGCGAACCTGGTATGAACCAAAACCCTAATTCCCGCAAAATCATACTAAAATCCCACGACTAATCTTCATAATTTGCTTGGCAGGTGCAGTCAACTATTAAGATTAAACGGATCCCTATTTTTTTCTGATTTTGCTGAATCACGTGGTCGATAAGAAGTTAATCTTCAGACGACAGGGAAATTGAGAGCGTCTTGTGACGTCATCTTCCATCTGACAATATCTTAAACGCCCTGCGTGTGGTCATATCATAACGACGTTATCTCGATACTTAATTACGTTAAGATGACACTTGCGCACAGCAAGTTAAGATCAGGTCGGGCAATTGAATGAGGCAGCACTGGCACCGGCTGCAAGATTCATGCTACCACTGCCCATACATGATTCAATCACAACATTTTCATTTATTTATTTACAAATTCATTTATTCATTAATTCATTCATTCATTTTTACATCGATACGGACTATGCGCGCATTGATGCATACGCTGTGCAGTGATCAAGTAGGAAACCATAACATTTTATCTTGCATAAAGCCGACTACGTTACATTGTGGGACAAATTGCACCCCGTTTCATCTTGTGAGTCACAGAGGGCGGCATATCCAATCTGTCTATTATATTCGGTTTAAGAAAAGAAAGTACATGTAGCATACCCGATCAACGTCGCTAGAGGGTTTTCGTCACAATTTAACCTTCTAGTCATTACAGATACACTCACTTCTTACCAAATTTAATTACAAAAATCACCAAGATTAATTAAACTGACCTTTAACTTGTAAAATGCGAATGCAGTCGTAGCATTTATGTTTTCACTCTCCTATAATTATTCGAGAATATCATCCTACTGAAGATAAATAAATAGTTGTTATATCCAGTCACAATACTGATTCCGATCTTCCCCAATCAATCACTTATTTTAAAGAATTTTAAAGTTGATACAGTATCTAAAACACTACTACTTATGGATTGTCCTTTACCTGTGTGAAACCTTTATTTGACAGCGGCGAAGCCACGTCTTCATTGCACCAATATATTGACTCATACGCTCGCAGGTAAAAACACGGTTCGTGACATTCCCCAGGAATGTATGAGAACCTTCGTTGCAAAACGAACTAACTCCATATCCCACCAAAACTGAGTTAACTCTTTACATGCGGAATTAATTTTCAGCGGATAAGGACGACAAGTGTTCTTTCCAGATTTTTCCTTGAAATTTGCTTTCCTTATTGTGGTATTGAAAATGGGATTTTTGCTACAGATTTTTTTTCAAAGCACACTAGCTATTTTCTAGTGTCTCCTTTACAAAGGTGAAGGTGAAAAATAATTATTACGATTGTTCAATTTAATTGTACGGTTGTGCACAGATGCAACATTAGCTGGCAAAGGGTTAACATCAACACATTAAACACTTATTTATCTATCAATAGTATAACATTTAAAGCCAAATTTCATGTACACAAGGAAGTACGAAATATCTCGGGGTTTTACTTTTCTTTTCGATAGGCGAGTGCACAATCTCAGGCCAAGAAATACCCTTTTCTCCAAAGTTACATACATGGACTTAGCCCATTTTTGCAATCAAACTCTTCGTATGCAGGCGGGAAATCTAGCCGTCTGCGCGAATCAAACACCTCGTCGTGTGCCTATGCACAGGCCGCTAATATAATAAATAATGAATGCAATTAGCGGCCTTTGCATAGGCACACGACAAGCTTCGATTGAGATGTCGTCTGCATGCAGGTAATATCCCGCTGGGCTTTAGGTTGGTTTTCATGTAGGGGAAAGAAAAGCTAAAGAAAGCACAATGACCCTTCCCTGTCTCATGATATTTGACGTTGTAATATTGTTGGAGATGACATTTGAAATGACAACATTATTGTGTGTTAGCATTTGAATGTGTTACCTTTATTGGTTCGAGAATTATCCTGTAGTGATATTTTCTGTGTCTTTTAAAGAGATAAATTTATTTATTAATTCAGAACTATAAATCACTTCCGTGCCCTTTCGTATTTTATAACACTAAATTGATCAAAAGGTTGTACAATAGGTACTGGGTTCCTGTGTGCATGTATTGTGTTTGATAACAATTGATATGATACAACGTCGGCCTATTTTTCAATATGTTTAGTCATAATTATATCATTAAAGTGAAGCACTTCTCCTTCGTCAAGGAGAAATTTTAAACAAGGTTGTAATCGTGTGGCAAACCGTGATTTCTTCAGGTATTAACATAATAACATTAACATGATTTTTATACCACTTTACAGAACAGATTCCAAACTTTTCTTTGACTCATAATGTTAGGTCATTACCTTTCAAAAACATTCTTCAAAGCGCTACCAAAGGCACAGGGAATAATCATTTTCCCAGAATAACAGATTATCCCAAAACGACTTCCAGATTCGTATGTAATAAATTGAGTTATGCAAATATTGTGTTTCTTGACGATTTCCCTGTAAATAGGTCTCATGTTTTGAATGTATCGTATGTTATGCCAGGTCTTTTCCTCCCGGCGGGAATCGTACATACAAAAAGTCGTACGTCAGACGTTCGGTCAATATTTTTGACTAACGACTCACTTATCGCCGCATGTGTCGGCACGCATTCTCCCATCTCCAATCACTCGCAGATGAAAGACACAATAGTCATCGCATAACTCATCGTGTTATCATCGAGATGCAACGGTCTGATCCTTGGTCTTGGTATAAATAAAACAACACGCATGTATATAGCACACGATATAGAGAGAACATATCCTTGCATTGACACTCAAGACTTCCGCCAGAAAGCAGTGACGTCATGTAGGAGATGGGATCGGGGGATGGGAATCAGAAGTCGATATACATGTACATGCATGCCCATCGAGGTACGCTTACTGCGTCTATATTTATATCCTGACACAACTGTGAGCATACCCTATCTAAACAGTTCGGAGCTGGTGCCTGTTTCATAAAGCGTAGCTGTTCGTAAAGTTACGCATGACCTTACGAACGACTCGAAAATGAAGTGCCAAGTGAAATGCCAAAATTTCGTCATGTCATTTTAAGAAAGTATGATTATACGCCAATTAGATTTTGCCCCAAACTTTAATGCTTGTTAAATAGTTGTTAAGAATAAGAATATTAATCCATGTTTGCATATTTGAACATTAGCAGACGTGATTTCAAAAGTTAAGACACACATTTGACTTGCCATATTTCAAGTCATATACGTAAAGTTATGAGTAACTTAAGAACAGCTTTATGGAACAGGCCCCTCGAGGTTTGGTGCGGGAGCTAGCATATTTCTTAACCCATTAGCTACGGGAACCGGATATACTATGTATTAACTATATAAGATTTATAAAACCTCAGAGGCAACGGGTTAAGTGATGACTAGCCAGTTTGTTTGAATATTGAACGAGTCGACGATTTTTGTCTTGGTGTGCTTTCATTTTGAATTTTGAAATGTGCTAAAACGTAAGGGAGATAAGCAACATCGCAAAAAATAGATCCCAGATCAAGTAAGAATATCGCAAGTTTATTTTTAAAGTTGTCTTACAAAAGCAACTTACACTCGGCCTGAGATTAATTAGTGATGTCAGATCTGAATCGTTAATCCTAATAATACAAACTAAAAAGCAAAGTAATATTTTATCGAGGTACGACCTATTTGCCATATCGATGCACAGAGCTTTATGACTCACTACGTGCAGCCATTTGTAATTAGCTTTACCTTAGTCAGCTGTTTGAACTCAATCCAACTAAATTCAATTATAGACGAAGATTACGATAAACATTATCTGCAAAGCTGTTTTAATGTCATGTTTTGATTCTCAGCTGCACGTGTTTCGAAACGGTCCCATCTGCGTCAAATTTTCATTGACATACGAATGATTAAAACTGTGCACGCGATTGTGAACCGAAACATTTGCTGTTTGCTGCATCAACACACGACTCCACTAACACTAAAATTGTACGATTTCACAGAAAATATCGGAATATAATATTTTGGTATACGAGGCAGATGTAAAAAGCTGCTTCAGGTTGAAAACAACATACACTTCAACACGAGTCACATCGCAAAACCGCAATACCGTTTATTTATTGATATGATAAAGAAGATGTCTCATAAGAGACCGTTATATTGCTTTTTCAAAACCACAAAATCCCTTATCTGCCCTACAGTGGTAAAGATCGGAACTTGTCAAATTGCTCGTGGATGTTACCAGCGATGTTCATAACAAAACATGCGTTAAAGCTCACCAGCTCCTCGTACTAAAAGAGCAAACATTGGAGATACATATCCTCAGTATGTCTTCATATCTTCTTTATTTTCCCCTTCTCTTAATATGTTCTCTTTCATCTTCTAAATCATCAGCCTCTAATCTTTCCTGATGTGTATCTTTATCGCTAGAAATTTACCTGCAGTTATGTCGTTATGTTTGACGATGTTAGGTTAACGTATTTGGTGTGTATAAATTCATTTGAATGAAAATGGAAAGTCGTTTCAACTTAAAATAATGCTCGTGTCATAAAGGTATAATACATACATTTTCCTTGACCATGAAACCGCAATGTGTATTGAAAAGCTTTTCTACCAAAACGAAGTATAGATGCAAATCATTCTACTAAACATTTATTTTTAGTGTGTTATGTGTGTGTGTGTGTGTGTGTGTGTGTGTGTGTGTGTGTGTGTGTGTGTGTGTGTGTGTGTGTGTGTGTGTGTGTGTGTGTGTGTGTGTGTGTGTGTCTATTTGTATGCGTTTATGAATGCGTATAAGTGTGTGTGTATGTGTGTGTGTGTGTAAGTGTGTGTTTACGTTCATTTGTATGTGTATATGCGTGCGAGTGTGGGCGATATAACGCGGGCGATGGCGTATGATGCATGAAGATTTGGATGATGCGTTTACAATATTCTGACGGTCACTTTACAGCATCTATATTTAAAAAAGTGACGGGCCACACACACATTCTCTTTAAAAAGATGACCAGGGAATCCTCGACGTAACATCAACTGCTGCACAGACGACAGG
>JZLH01S0622755.1:81474-91920 GCA_001188425.1 Eucidaris tribuloides | reverse complement strand
TAAACTAAACACAGCATGTGTTTAGCTCTTAAACGCTACAATATATAAACGCGTCGCATGTGTTTAAATCTGTCACAGAAAAGTGTTTAGTTAGTTTTTAGAAACTAAACAAATTTTTACATGTAGTTGAATGATTTGACAGTTTCTTGTCTTCGTTTGCAAAAAAGTGAAACAATGGAAACATAGTCAGGATGTTTAAGCTCCCAAAATAAAAAAAAATAAAAAAAAATACATCAATGACACAATGTTTCGAAAACTCAGATCTGCGATTACAATGTTTTTATGATATCCGTTGTTGTAGCATTCAAAGAATTACGACAGATGTTATTGTTTTATAAACAGTATGCAGTAAACAGTCATCACCTCTTTACCGTGTAGGAAATGAGTTTGCAAGTAATTTCCATAAGTAAGCATTTATATAAACTTACACCAAATTCATATGACGAGTATAGACTAAAACTATTTTAATTCCTTTACGAGAAAGGGTGCTTCATTTTTACATCATTGAGGTTTAAATCAAACCAACACTATATGGCAGCTCTGAGGGTTCAATTTTGCACACATACAGTAAACTGCGAAGCCGATACCAGAACTCAATATTGGACACAAAGTATGCCGAACTATCTTGTTTGAACGAAAAAGTTGACAAGTGTTGTCTTAAATGTTCAAAACATCAGAGTGAAATTAAATATTGGAGCGCAAAAGATTTTAAAGTAAATGACATGATTGGGGGTAGTCCTAACTTGGGCTGAACTACTGTAGAATCAAGTAAACTATGCAAGGATTCTCCTGTGAAAATCTGTAGCTAACGTTGACTCATTCTAAAACAAAACAATGTCAATTTCACTCGTAGCACAAGACACCTGCTGTGTGGCTCTCTATTGGCTTATTTTATCGTCCCCGGAAAAAAATAAGATACTCCAATTTTTATGCTCCTTAAGTAAACGAATTACAGACAAATCCTCCCAGGTGGGAGATCCACTCCTGCTAGTGTATAGTTGGTATATATTATTTCAATCATTTGGTTCTTGAGCGCATTTTCAAGTGTCCCAATCATGTCACTAACCTATAAAATAGTGCGCTTATTATGTTCAAAATTACACATTTAAAAACTGAAATGTTATTTCAACATTTTAAAGGGCCAAGGAGTGACCACATCTTCTAAATGTTGCATTTAACCTTATCCAGTTGGATTTAACATTTATATAACTGGTTAAGGTTAAATGCAACATTTAGAGAGTGTGTTATTCTCGCCCCGTTTGAATGTTGATTTATCATATTATTTTTAGAGTGCACCCTCAATCTACAAAATGAGTACTTGGATACAAATAAAAGGTAGTTAGAATAATTGTTGGCAAAAGTTCAACACTTGATGACACAAAGTTAAACATTTCTTTTCTCAGCGAGAGCAGGACTATTGGCATTCTTTCATCACGTTCATGATAACATGAATCCAAAAAGGAAGATATCATTTCGATTTTAGGAGTCACCTTATTAACATTAATGACAAGCTTCCGCGTGTATGGACGAATACAGTGGAGATTCAAGTATTACCGTATACAATATGGCCGCGGAATGCACGCGTGCATCCATCAACACGATCATCTCCCGTGAAATACCAATCGACCTCATCGAGGCCAGAGAGCAGCCCCTCTAGTGTTGAGAGAAGGATGTTAATCTATCCATTAACATACGATGTCTATGGTGCATGAACACCGCTCCTCGTATACTACATAGACAGTAATACCCCAACCCAACAGCAGAAGCTGTATGTCGTTTATTTCCCCCCAAACCATATAGTATACCGTCGGTTGTCCGGCAGAAGGGCCTTTGAATATGTTCCCAGCAAGAGGGGCTTAACAGTAAATTTTCTCTAATTTGAGAAGTATTGTCATTTGATATTTGCACTTAACAGACTGGCAGAAGGATCTAAAAATATCACAATACTTTGATTTCATGTGAAAAGAGCCAATGGTTTTCAAGTTAGAGACAATTTAGCGTTAAGGCCCTTCTGCCGGGAACATATACCAGGGCCCTTCTACCGAACAACCGACACTACCTGGCGACAAAACTCCACAGACTTTACATATGTCTTCTGGGCGTGGTGCGGATAGGGTTAAACACGGACATGTCGGATCATCGTATGGCCCACAGACTTAATGAGCATGCGTTAGCAGTTGTTCAGAATGTCTTGTAAACGACTGATCGATCATCACCACGATATCAATTACAGAATCATCTTGATGAAATATATATATATATGCATCAAAGGATTAAGTAATTAGTGAATAATATGGCGAGAGTAAATCATATCTGGCAAAAATCAATTTCGTGATAAACGAGTGTCGTTTGATATGCTGCGATCATATTCTGATAAATAAATTGTCTGATCGGTATCAAAGTAGCGATGGATTGACGAACATACTCCTGAAAATATTATGTGCCTTTTTTTTCTTGCTGTGTATTGATTCAGGAACGCATCGCTGAAATCACTGACGTGTCGGCATGGTAAGACCAACCCAACCCATCCCAACCCAACCCACCAAACTTAACCAAGCCAAACCACGCCGATCACATCGAACCATGGACCTACTACTCGAACCGACCCAGATTAAAAACAAAACAACCAAACTAGTAAAACCACATTTTTTGTGTGATGTGAGCAATACCCTGCTTAGAGGGGAGAAGGTGACCTTATGAATGTAAAGAAGACAAACACGTAATCCTAATAAAGTTAGTATTTTACCCATTTCTGATAAGAGCAAACGTTTCCTGCTTATTTCGTGTAGAATGAGACCATATACAGACCTGTTTAATATTAAGAATTTCTCTAATTCAAATGTGTTTTCCTCCTTTATCTGGTATAAAGCTGCTGTAACAGAAGGCAGCAAAAGGCACTGAATACCATAGAGTTTGCAGCTTCATGAATAT
This sequence comes from Eucidaris tribuloides, assembly GCA_001188425.1. Classification (NCBI taxonomy): domain Eukaryota; kingdom Metazoa; phylum Echinodermata; class Echinoidea; order Cidaroida; family Cidaridae; genus Eucidaris; species Eucidaris tribuloides. Next base: position 88,989 of record JZLH01S0622755.1, on the reverse strand, counting down.
TGGAATAACTATAAATTTTATTGAAATACTTTATCAATTAGAATAAAACAAACAAAGAAAATAAAAACCGCAAACGAATTTAACGCAATTATCATCCCCAAAACAAAGTTTCTTCATTCTGTACTTAATGATACCTCTGTCATTTTGACATGCATATCAATATTTCGAGTTTGTTACCGCTTCAAAACAACACTTTTGTTTTAGCACGTGACCCCGCAGATAAGACTCGCTGTTTTAATCATCTCTGTCATTGAGTCTCATCCCTTTGTCTACCTGCATCCTTGATTTATCACCAGTTCTCATCTCGCCATGAAATATAATGCACCAACTGTTCCGATGTTTTCGCTATATTTGGGCATCTCGGAGGCCGCCATGGAGCGAGCGAGTCCTTCGTTTTCTCGTGTATTACATGGGTATTATCGCGGGGGAACTCCGTTTGATGGAGCGTGGCCCGCGCGCCATCTCTCACCACCTACCGTGGAAGCAGGGGAGCGTGGAAGCCTGACCCAAAAGTATACTGGAGCTTGGTGACCAGTATCAAAATACGAAAATATTCACATTATATTGACCGTAAATCATAGTTTAAAGTCACAAACTCACGATATTGACAAAGTATTATTACCCAGAATAATTTTATCAACTTATATCTACACAAATTATATCTATATTGTTATGTATATTTATACATAATAATATTATTCGTTATTATGTATCATGTATTACATATTATATATGTATATTGTATTATTATTCTATATCATATAATTATACATTATCACGTATTACACATTATAAAAACTGTTGTAGCTTACATTTAGGCTACCTTTTGTGATAGGTTTACACACTATTTGTATATGCGGATGATTTTGTCATACTGCTTGAAGGTACAAAGTTTCGTATAATAATCATTTCTTTTAATCTAGTAAAGTTCAGGTGTAGTTCCCACTTTAATAATATGTCGCTTTGAACACTAGCTGTATCTGGCTTATCCTCCTTCACATAACACTGTGAGTTTGCTTTGCATGTGAAATATTGAAAGAAAGGAATGGTAATATTGAAATAGGTTACTGACAGAGCTGACTACGCAAAATCCTGCAACTTATGAAATATTGCGTGTGATTAAAAGATATTTTCACTTTCACTTTTATATTATACAGAAAATAATAATAATAATAATAATAATAATAATAATAATAATAATAATAATAATAATAATAATAATAAATAATAATAATAATTAATCAATAATTCTATGCCAATACCATGCAAGCAGCTCTAACCCTAACACTGGTACTACCAGTGATAATACATTCAACTGTAGAAGATGTTTGATTTCGCTATTAGACACATTCCCTCCAATCCCAGCCCGAGTATACCCTTGGCCAGTCTTGAATGGGTTAAGTGCGTTTGTGAGACACTGGAGCCGCGACACTGTCACTTTAAAGTTACAATTTTTCGGAGCTATTCGATCAACAACCCCCTCGAGAGACGGGCGAACGCAGCCAGATGTTGTTTGTATACAATAATCCGCACCTCGATATCACGTCTGACGCTGATGACATACCCGCCAAGTGATTGGAAAAGACAAATTTTCCTTCCGAAACAGGAGCATGTAAGCATGAATCTCTGGTAGGATCCATGATGTAGGTATAAGTACATGGGACAACGAAAGAAAACGCACGTAAACCTACATTACCCTCTCAGGATTGCAACGTTACCCAGAGAGTATCATACACGGAACGCTGGGCATGGGACTGAAGAGAATACTACTACTACTACTACTACTACTACTACTACTACTACTACTACTACTACTACTACTACAACAACAACTACTACTACTACTACTACTACTACTAATAATAATATTATTATATATTATTTTAGGGCCTAGTCAGAGAACTTCAGATAGGTTGTGATCAGAACATACTCAAGACATGAGGGATGGCTGGAGATGTCCCAGAGGAGAGTGTATACACCGAGATGAAGACGAATAATAATGAGACGTAGATAACGTGAGCGGAGGAAAGATATCAAGAGCTGCAAAATGATTCGGTAAGGGATGAAATAGAAGATATCAAGCGTGCTAGATAGCAGATCATGGTAGAGAGACAATGCAATGGCCAGTAGGTTTATGGTAATGTCTGTATTTGACAAGCAAAGTCAATTGACTTTTAGTTTTAGGCCAGGGGAGGGGGTTGATGCGATATTTACGCAAAAATTAAGTTAGTTTAAAAATGAAAGAAAAGTCGCATGGGTTCTCTCAGTGTCAGCTACGGATAAAAAGAAAAGCAGTTGTTCGATTTTGATATTACTGCACAACTTTGGTGTTAAGCTGCAATGTTGCGAAATCAACTGCATGGCACGAACAAAGGTTGTAGGAATGTTGGCGAACAAACAAATCGCAAGTAACTAAATTCCTCTTATTATGGTTTTTAGTCGGTCTATATTGTCAAATCTCCTTCGAATGCCATCCCGTTCAGGTAATGATGAATTGGTGGGGGACACGTTAGGGTATTGCCATCAAAAAGGGGTTTTAAGCATGTATGGAAAGTTGAAAACGTCAATGATAATATGATTAGTGAATCAGAATGCCCATTTAAACGTACATGCCGATCTATATTAGGTAGCAGTGTTATTACCAGTAATCGCCTTTCAACAAGAGTGATGTCGTCTACTGCCCTCAACGGTGCAATGAGTCAGTGAGTTAGCTGAATTGAGGACACGGCATGACAATAAGACATGGTATGCCCGGAATGTAAATGACACACGTTGTGTTTCAACATCTATGACATGTGTCTGTTTATATACGCGGTTAGTGAGAGTGAAATGGACGTAACGAGTTGTTGTCAAAGTGTACAAGTAGGATGAACCATAGTTGACAAGCGCTTGTGATTTACACCGATGATATCGCGTTTATAACTTATAGGGCCTAGTAACTATAAATAATCACCGACCAAGACTGCCGACCTTTGCTCTGTAACTATCACAATGAACAGGAAACTACAGGCATGGTATCGCTTTCTCTTTTCACTAAGCATTTAACAGTTTAAAAGCATTATATGATCACAAACAACCAAGCAAACAAACGAAAAACAAACTAAAATGTTTAAAAATACGTTACTGGGTCAAATTTAAGTCGAAGAAATTTTAATGAGCGAATAACGAGGAGATCTTTTCGCAAACCCTCCAACAGATAATTCCGTGTCCTTAATGTCAAAGAGCTTTGCAGCCATACAAGTTCACAAGCAAAGAATGCGGATACAAAAGCTACATTTCAGAATACACAAAAGTGACCATGAATGCGGGGAAAATCACTCTCCCGAAACTAAGTAGGGGGGGGGGGCTACAGATTAATTAGAAAAGAAAGAAAGAAAGACTGAATGAATGACAAAAAGAAAGACGGAAAATAACGAAAAGAGAAGAAACGAGAACAGAAGAAAAGAAGAGAAAAGAACGGAAAGGAAAAGAAAAGAAAAAAGTAGAGTAGTAAAACTAACTCGTAATTGCTCATCAGACCATTACACGTTGGTCATTTTTACAATGGTATTCAGATGACAAGAGCACTTGAAAACAAAAATATCTTCACGTCCGATTCTGAATTTGCTGTCAAGTTTTCGCTCGGTAATGTTCAGCGATTCAGTATATCTATGTCATATCGCTGCATGCAGGGACAACACCGTTATTTTTAAGTAAACACCATCTCCTATTTATAGGAAGAAATACGACCTATATTTAGTGACGGTATGTTTGCGATTACGAGAGGCAAGGGCCCGCGCGCAAATAGGCGGGTAGGTATATAGAATGTGACCTAACCGGAGAAGTGGAAGGACGGTTTCTTTGTGCTAACCAAATACCAAAAGCTACAACATATTGACATTGTGCTCATTAGAAGTAGAGCTTCGGATTTTCTTCTTCCTTTCTTTAAGATTGTGTGACATACGTCAATACATTGTCATTTGAAAATTTATTCGTATTTCTTGTGAATCATGTCAAATAATGAAACTTTATTTCATTAATATTCAAGTAACTCTCACACACTTTTAAAACCATGTCAGTTTTACGTAATTATATGATTGGCACCAAGCCAAATTGCCAAAATATTCACGGTACAAGCAAAACAGTGTACACGTTCAATATTTAACGATGCACAGTATTTTGAAAATCTCACAGGAAATGTGTTGACCAAATAACTATTATAATGAAATTCATCTCTATTACAAGGTAATTACAAGCAATGTAACTCGTAAACTGAGGGAAATCTATAAGATCCACACAACCATTATTACTTTGTATAGGTATCTCGGCTACGTTTCTTTAGAATATCTTGCAATTAATTATAGTTAATCGTAATTACAAAACAAAGATTTATTTCACCGATATATTTTCAAAATTGTTGCAACGAGTGCCTATCTACCTTTAAGGTTTCACTTTATAACACTTGGTAAATGTCCAAGACAATCCACTTCTCTTCACACAATGCCAATTTCCTGTTCAGAGAATAACTTCGCGATATGTTCTCTTGTAAGTACGTCTAGACACAATGAGACAAGGAACATCAATTCCGTTTTCACTGTTATCAAAAGTACAAATCATAACTTTGCGGTCTACTTGAACTGTTGAAGATTGTTATTTTTTTATTCATATTTCCTGTAGTGTTAAAGTGTACAATACCAAATGGAAGATACACCCCCCCCCCAAAAAAAAAACAATAACATCTCGATAAACGTCACATGGTAACCTTTTACTGCAATATTCAGATATTAGAATATAATTCACGTACACAAAATATTTTGCCAACTGCACACTACACGATTTTTAGTCGTACGACTGCCGACTTACGATCCGAAATAAAAACAGCGTTTATATTTCGTATACGCTGATTTATTTCAGATCCAAAACCGGCAGTCGTGCGACCGAAAATCGCGTAGTGTGCGATTGTCTTACGACAAGACCATAACGTTTCATGAAAATTTTTAGTATTTATTTACATAAAGCATAATTGATCACGATTGATTGATCATATTCGCTGGTATTACCTATATTATTATCACGATTCACGACATACTTGACACATTTCGGTGCAGGTAATGTAAGTCAACCCCCAGGCATGGCGGTCTCATCAAGAGCCATGCACCACTGTCAAATAGTGCTTTTAAATGCATTAATCTACAGAATGTAGTCTGTACCAAGTTTGTTTACGACTCGTATAATCTTGTTAATATTTCTTTATGCCAAGAAATGATATTCTTCAGGCGTAATGTGATATGTATACCAAACAATAACAAACAATTACAAGATTAAGCATTTATCGTTACCACAAATATATAGATTTCAAAAATACTCCAAAGTGATATTATGTTCTTTAACGCTCTAAAATTTCACTTCGCGATGAGGAACACATTTCACATTCAGCCAGGCACATCAGTCTTGACAACAGACTAGCAGACTAAGCGGAGCTGATGAGATGTGGTATCCGCTGGGGGTGCACCGACAAACGCGTCGTGTTGGTCGTTATTAATTAATCACATGTCGTGTTTAAATGAAAGATGAATATAGTTTAAAATGAGATGTCGATGCCAGCAATCTCGGGAAGATAACATGCACACTATGCGGTAAAACCTAAGATTCAGCCACAGTAACAGCCCACCAACATAACAGAAAAAAGAGGAAAACACGCCTTTTACCAGACAAACAAACTCGCACGCACCGAATATTCTCTGAAACTTTGTCTTTGGTTAACGCGTTATTTGCTTTCATGAAAGACGTAATGATGATTTATAAACATTTAGTACCCATAAAAAAGCCTTGAAATATGATTATCATATATATTATTATTATACTGAATCATTCTGTGAAAATGTCTCACAATATGGTATTTTGCTAAATGCCTTATGAATATAGTTAACTGTTTTGTAGCCATGTTACTTTTTTTGTTCTCGTTCATGTCTGTTTTATGTTACTGTATTTGGGACGTCACCATGTTTTGTCTTTGTAAACCTGTATCCTGCCAGGTGAGGAGGACTCCTTCCTCCTTACCTGGAAGAGGATCTGGGTATTTATTATAACATCTTTGTAATATATGTAATTTGAAATAAAGATGATTTATGTATGATTAGAATCCACTATCGTTTACGTAGAATTTAATCACCTCTTAACACAAGTGCCGAACTAAAAATTGCAAAAACACAAAAGCCTTAACTCGAGCAAAAACAGAGGTGGAAAAAGGAAAGCCAAGGAAAATACCACCAACAAAACTACAACGATACCGTCATACGTTCAACCTACTATTTTGATCAATACTGTCTACTCAAACGAGTACCAGCAAAAAGTACATTTCCCCCACACAATCCTAATTACCTTAAAGACTTCGGCCATATACAATGTATTCCTCTATTCAACGACCTCGAAATACGTATGACAGTCATCGATTCTTTAAACAGTGGCGCACATTAACCAAATTATGTTGTGTTGGACAATCCACACACATGTAGCCTACTGTACAATATCGTTGATGGCACAATACTACCAGCGTGTTACACAATGGAGGATAATGGAATGACAGCATTAATCATAATACATGCATGGGAGCGTTTTAATTTGCAACCGTTACGTAACAATCGCTGTTGACAATCGGAATACAAATCACGTGGTGACTTATGGTAGGCTAAATGCTAAAATGTTTTTAGTGTTATGTGACCCAGATTCAGTATAATCTCTAAACTTATTATTATTATTAATAATACTACTACTACTAGTAGCAGTGGAAGTAGTAGTAGTAGTAGTAGTAGTAGTAGTAGTAGTAGTGGTAGTAGTAGTAGTAGTAGTAGTAGTTGTAGTAGTAGTAGTAGTAGTAGTAGTAGTAGTAGTATACTTATTTTATGGGAAACCCTAGTATAAGATTTTTTGAATTTATATTATGTTATGGTTATACATTTGAAAATATCATTAAATTCAAATAATTCTAATTAGACAGCGCTCGACACTGGCACAGGTCCGACGGTCCGAGACCTGTAAAAATCACTGTCGGGCCAGTATAATTTCAGAAATGGCCAATTTTACTGGTCCGACCGGGCCAGTAAAAAAATCTGTCCCATATAATGATATATCGGAGAAAACGGACGTCACACGGAGCTATTGTTTAGCTCCGTATTATGCCAAAAATAATTGTAAGGAGTTTATCTTTGACCCGCGGAAATGAATTGCGCTAATATTTAGTTCGGTAATACACCGAAAATAAAAGTCGGCAATTTGATTTCGACCCGCAGATATGAATTTGGCTAATATTTAGTTCCGTATTATGCCAGAAATAAAAGTCGGCAATTTGATTTTGACCCGCGGATATTAATTTTGCTAATATTTAGTTCCGTATTACGCCAAAAATAATTGTTAGAAGTTTCTTTTTGACCCGCGGAAATGAATTTGGCTAATATTTAGTTCCGTATTATGCCAGAAATAAAAGTCGGCAATTTGATTTTGACCCGCGGATATTAATTTCGCTAATATTGTTATAAA
>JZLH01S0622755.1:57456-81449 GCA_001188425.1 Eucidaris tribuloides | reverse complement strand
CATAGTTTAAAATGAGATGTCGATGCCAGCAATCTCGGGAAGATAACATGCACACTATGCGGTAAAACCTAAGATTAAGCCCCAACAACAGCCCGCCAACATGACAGAAAAAAAAGGGAAAACACGCCTTGTACCAGACAATTAAACTCGCCCGCACCGAAAATAACAATTTAAATTTGAAATTCTCTGAAACTTTAACATGGGTTAACGCGTTATTTGCTTTCATGAAAGACGTAATGATGATTTATAAACATTTAGAACCCATAAAAAGCCTTGAAATGTAATTATCATATATATTATTATTATACTGAATCATTCTGTGAAAATGTCACATAAGAGGTATTTTGCTAATATCTTATGAATATAGTTAACTGTTTTGTGGCCATGTTACTTTTTTTGTTCTCGTCCATGTTACTGTATTTGGGACGTCACCATGTTTTGTCTTTGTAAACCTGCATCCTGCCAGGTGAGGAGGACTCTTTCCTCCTCACCTGGAAGAGGACCCGGGTATTTATTATAACATCTTTGTAATATATTTAATTTGAAATAAAGATGATTTATATATGATTAGAATCCACTAACGTTTACGTAGAATTTAATCACCTCAATTTCAATTTCAATTATTTAATCAACGCACTTCCATAAAAAAAAATACAAGTCACAAAATAACAGGCATGACAAATTGAACATAACGAATGCGTAAAAACAACAAAAGAACAAATCGTATCGGAAATTACAAAATGAATAGTGTAAGGTACCAGCAGGAAGGTGCAAGTCCTTATATAAAACTGGTAGCGCTAAAATATCAATTAACAATGATTTTGTATAATTAGCATGCATTAAATACAGAAATATGGCACACTTACAATCATAGCACAAAACACCACCACACAACACACAAATCACACAAACATAAAAGCAGGGAGAAGGCTGTATTATATGCACTAATAATAATTGTAAGTATAAATGTTTGTACTCCTTTTAAAAATATTCAGAGAAGGGCTTTGTCTTGATTGAAGATGGATAGTTATCATATCACAGACGGCAGTAACAATAAAAATTGATTTATGAAAAGTAGAAGTTCTTAGTTTGGGGTAAATGAAAATTTAAAGAAATTTCTTGTTCTGGTGTTTATGCACCTGTATGTTCAAATGAGAAATGGCTCAAACAGATGTGGGAACTAGTTGTTTATAACATAGGTACATAAATATTGCAGCATTGAAAGTTATACAGGTCATATACATTTAACTGTTTTTAAAGACAGGAAATATTGGTTTAGTATGAGCAAAGGTATTCCTATGACTAATTATTCTAGACTGCTCCTTTGTAAAGTGAGTACCTGTTCATAGTAAATTTAAGGCAGTTAGCCGCAGGCGATAATACAAAATTCAAATATGGCAAGAATAAGTATTATGCAGGCATCAATAAGAATTATTTTTAGGTGAACATTTTCATTTTGTATAATATACCAACATTATTTACACAGTTTATTGCACTAAGACCACTAAATGATCGTTTCCATTTTAAATCTTCATCAATTGTAACACGCAAGAAATTTAGTATGTTTGACTCTTTCACATTTTATTTCCCTTATATCTATAACAAACGTGCTTGTATCAACGGCTGTTTATTAGAGAAGATATGATGAATTTGGATTTTTTGAAGATTTTAAAACACAAGTTTGTTGCTTCAAGGCCATTCCACAAATGTTGAATTCTGATAAAAAATGTGCATGAAGAACATTAATATATTTGGTGCGAACATAAAAAGCGCTAGTGTCATCTGCAAAAAGAAATCTGTTTGTAAAATATGTTGAGACATTGGCATAATATCATTAATGTACAGTTATAAAGCAATGGAGGCCAGAATGGAACCGTTGGGGCACTCCACAATTACTGTCAAATATTGCAGACTCATATTGTCATAGAAAACATCACTGCTTTTCGATTGGGGCTTAAGATAACTTTTAAACGCACCTAAAGAAATAGCCTCGAATTACCGTAGTAATATAGTTTATTTAATAAAATTAGAATGATCGTAGCGTATCAAAAGCTTTACTTAAATCTAAAATAACGCTACAGTAATTTCCTATTTGCATCTAAAGTGCTTTTGAAATTTTATAAATAAATTGATTAAAGGCAGAAGATGTGGAGTTGCCCCGCTCTGAATCGCAAATTGAATTATACCGCCCCCCCCCCGCACCCCCCCCGCACTGATTATATTGGCACTTTCACCAAAAAAGCAATGATAAGCAAGATGAAGCAGATATCTCTGCGCTTGCGTAACACAAGTGGGCGCAAGCTAAAAATGGTGCAAAAACACAAAAGCTTAACTCGAAACAAAAACAGAGTGGGAAAAAGGAAGCCAGGGAAATACGCACCAACAAAAGCTACAAACGATACCGTCAATACGTTGCAACCTACTATTTTGATCAATATCTGTCCTACTCAAACGAGTAGCCAGCAAAAAAGTACATTTCCCGCCAGCAAGCATAACCTAATTAGCCTAAAGACTCTAGACGGCCATATAGCAATGTATTCCTCTATCCACGACCTCGAAATAGCGTATGACAAAGTCATCGATTACTTTTAAACAGTGGCGCAACATTAAAGGAGAAGGCACCGGCAACGATAACAGGCATAAGTTAAGAAATAAAGAGGGCCATTGAGAATATTGGTGGAATTTATTGGGTATAATGTGATAAAAAAGCCTAAATTAAGGGGGCTATGTGTGACACTCACACTCAGCAAGACCCTATAAATTAGTTAATTTGTGTTTATTTTATGTCTTTGCAAGCCTTATCTTAAGATAAACTTGCAGAAACAGTCATGGGGGGGGGGGTAGGAGCTTATCAATTCAAACAGTGCATACATTACTACGGCGTGACTAACACACGTCGGGTGGCATGCATCTGTCATGCTTGGTCGGTTTCAGCAATGTGTACTTGCGATCTGATTGGTTGGCAAGAACTCAAATGTTTTCTTAACTTATGCCTGTTAGTTGCTGGTGCCTTCTCCCTTTAACCAAATTATGTTGTGTTGGACAATCCACACACATGTAGCCTACTGTACAATATCGTTGATGGCACAATACTACCAGCGTGTTACACAATGGAGGATAATGGAATGACAGCATTAATCATAATACATGCATGGGAGCGTTTTAATTTGCAACCGTTACGTAACAATCGCTGTTGACAATCGGAATACAAATCACGTGGTGACTTATGGTAGGCTAAATGCTAAAATGTTTTTAGTGTTATGTGACCCAGATTCAGTATAATTTCTAAAATTAATATTATTATCATTATTATTATTACTACTACTACTAGTAGTAGCAGTAGAAGTAGTAGTAGTAGTAGTAGTAGTAGTAGTAGTAGTAGTAGTAGTAGTAGTAGTGGTAGTAGTAGTAGTAGTTGTTGTAGTAGTAGTAGTAGTAGTAGTAGTAGTAGTAGTAGTAGTAGTAGTAGTAGTAGTAGTAGTAGTATACTTATGGGAAACCCTAGTATAAGATTTTTTGAATTTATATTATGTTATGGTTATAAATTTGAAAATATCACTAAATTCAAATAATTCTAATTAGAATTGTATATGAAAGCGTAAAATGATGTCAATGTACTTTAATGCAATTATTAAAACATTTTAATGCAAATATAATAACTTGATTGACTGTAGGGTGGCATTATAAGTGTAATCGTGATTGTACTTGTACCTATCTTTTTCTTGAAATTACGTTTTAAGTCTTAACCAATTCGTTTATTCAAATCGACTTTCTGTTGCTCTATCTATCAAGTTCCAAATTTCAACAAAATTATCTTCTACAAGCCACTAAATCCTCCTGGCAAAATAACCAAATCGCACACAGTAATCATTAAATCTTGGGAAGTCTCGTGTCAAATCGTTTTTCATCTTCCATGTCGTTAATATCATCTGTGGAAAATACTATTAAAGGTCGTTCTCTCCAAAACACGCCCTTTATATCAACTAAAAAGAAAGATATAGACAACACAAATCCTTCACCAAAATCTAGGTCAGTCCCCCTAGAAGACACAACCTAGATTTTACAAAAGCTCTTTAAACACTGCCACAAACTTGAACAGCAATAAAGTTGCTATGACAACGGATATCCATCTGCCTCGCACATCCTACAATTATGTTGCAGCGATTCCAGAAAACGAACTTTAAAACTCATAATTTCCTGTTTACGCCCTAGAAGCATTATTAGTCTGGAAAAGAAACGAAAACAACAAAAAAATGTGTGTAGTCACGATGTCAAATTGATCTAGATGACGCTCATGTTTCGACAACAGCTGTATTACATTCTTTCATCGTCGACAGTTTGGCATCAGCAGCAGCGCGGAGACACCCTTCTTTAATAAGCGCTATCTTTCAACATCTGTAATCTCCCGCGTAAAAGACGCACTCTTCGCGAGGGAAGACTCAAAAGGATAATCGTTTTGCAGTTGTTCCAATTCAGTTAACAAAGACACGCGACGAAAGACGTTTACGTTTTGGAAAAGTTGATGATAATCAGACAACGAAAAATCTTTATTGTGCAAGTTTGAACTGTGAGTTATCATTAACATATAAGTGACCCGTCACCCTGATAAAGTTGCACAACCCAAAGATGAAGAAAGTGCCAAATATCGTAATTATGATATATAAACTATGACAGTGAAGTGTCCTCAAAAATCAAAACTTTTATAACCTTCACATATTGCGAAAGTTTTAACATTTATATTTTTCACCCGAAGTAGTTTTTCTTCGTTTTGTTTATGTTTCGTAAATGTGCGACTTTATCACGGTATCGTGGTGACAGGTCACATAATTATTTCAAAAACAAAATAACGTATACATACTAGTATGTTATAGTTTTTCTCGACTTTACTTTCGTAGCTCTGTTCAGTACACTTTGCAATGTTAATCACATCTCCGGGGACTACCATAACTACGGTACAAAGGTTCTCAAGCTTTTTATTATTAACTTTAATCATATTCTACTGTGCTTTACACTATAATAATTTTGCTTGTATTTGCTGTTCTAAAATTAAGTTCATAAATACACAGAACTGAACTCGATCGAACTAGCTCCGACATGTCATCCCACCACACTCACGAGCTCCGCTAGAATTACACACAAGGTGGAAAATCGAAGGATGAAACAAAGAACAAGGCACATGTGATTTGGAAACGTACACCAACAAGATGTCGACTTTTGATGCGATGTTAAGTTTACTCGAAAAATTAAACACCAAATATTGATGCATATCTGAAGATGATACTTCCATTTATCCAAAGATGAGTCATCCGGGGAACGCCGCCCGGGAATGCCACCACAAGACCATGAAGACGGTGGATCGCTGTTAGAGGAGCGACAGGGGTGCAAGGAGGTTAAGTGATACACGGTGACCAATCCCAGCGACCACCATCTCGACACTTTACGCTCCGTAAACAGCCTTTCCGAGCCACCGCGCCCGATTGCGCTTGGTAATTTTTGGTCAAATTACGCCCAAATCAACTGGAAATGATGTGAATATGGCAGTAATTCGTGCTCAGAAATTCATAATTATTACCGAGGAAGGTATTTACTTTGCAGCGATATCGCCTGATCCATCTGTTCCGTTTAATATTTCGAATCGCATGTTTTCCCCGACTCCCGAGAGACAAAGGTAGTGGTGTGATACCCACTTGGAGAACTAGTTCTTTTAATGGGTGGTGTGTGTGGGGGGGGGGAGGGGGGGGTAGGGGGAGGGGGTTGGGGTGTATGTGTGTATGTGCGAGTGGCTGGTGTGTGTGTGTGTGTGTGTGTGTGTGTGTGTGTGTGTGTGTGTGTGTGTGTGTGTGTGTGTGTGTGTGTGTGTGTGTGTGTGTGTGTGTGTGTGTGTGTGTGTGTGTTTGATGACATCGGAAACAAAAAAGGACGTTACACTTCCATCAAACATTGTGGGTCATAATGATCATGCCCCTTAAACAATAACGTCCTCAGATTTGCGCGTTTAATCATCTCTGACATTTTCTTGGCTCTCTGCGACACTTTTGAGTCAGTACATGGAAACGTCTGCGCGAAGTAGAGATACAATACAACATAACGTTCACGGAAGGCTCCTGACGCCGCCGAATAATACAAACCAAATCCAGCAACTTAAGTTCGCGCCAAAAAACGAGTGACAGTTCGGGAATTCACCTTCCTGAAAACATCAGCATGTAGGATGATTGCCAACAGCAGTTCAGGGCGAAGTTACGAGAATGAAAACAGAATGGCACAAAGGTAGTTCACATTGAACCTGAACATGAAAGTTTCCTTTGACAATTTACAGGTCGGAAGTGGTCAATAAGGAGAGGCATGATTAAGTCAAAATTATGGCGACGCGAGACACGCGTTAAGTTCTACCGAGTTAGGTCGTACACGTGCATGTTTCTTCTTCCCCGGGTTCCATTCGTGTAGGAGATTACCATCAGTCGTCCAGTAGAGGCACAGAATAATCAAACAGCCCCCAAATACCTCATAATACGTTCCTCGCCAACATAATTATCATGCCGAACTCGCGATATTCGACAGAACGCCTGTAGGTTACGTCTAAAAATGACCGTTTCGCCCAAATCATTCAAAATGTTTTAGCCTAATTACGTATTCCAGCACAAGTTCTCAAATTGTCACGGCTCAATTTCTTTAATATTTTCGTAGATGGTGCTTCATATACTTCTTTTGATTCACGCGAATTTTCTAAGAAATTCGAAGCCTTGACAATTTCCGTTAGTAATTTTTTTGAAAATGGTATTGCAGAAAAGAAAATTTGCAGGCCATATGTTATAACACGCAAGGCATCGTAATGCATGATGGACTAAGGTTAATGTATTATTCATTAACTCCAAAAGGAGCGGAATACGTTATTTTTAAAAGATTGCTATCCGCTTGCGCTTGACCGTATGCCGGGGCCAGCCCGATTAGATGTTCACTTAAGTGATAGGCTAACATTGTGGAGTTCAATGTAAAAATTGTCAAAACTTTGGTATCTAGCTTACATAGTAGTGTTTCAAATGGACAAATAAAACACCCTAGAATACAAAAGTTTGGAAAGTTACACTGTCGAATGGCAAGTTTATACATGAATAAACAATAAAACTCGGGCGCGAGTTTTATTAACCTAGGTGTACACACAGTAATCTATGGGAGGAAATGGGCAAGTGAATCTGGTCAACTTACGATTTTCACTTTTTAAAGCACTAAATAATTATTTTGAAATACAATTTTTTCAGGGCTTCATTTTTAGACCTCATCAAAGACACTGGTAGCATGGGAATCATGCGGCTCGGATTTTTTTAACTGTGGTAAATGTTAGCCAATACCTTTAACTTAGTGATAACTGGTTTGTCTCAAAACGATTGGAAATTCATGCGAAGATGGAAGGGTTTTCCTTCGTATTCGTAAAAATATGCAACTGAAAAAAAAATGTTACAATTTTCTGAAGTGTCCACCTTTGTTCAAGTGGGGCTTGTTTTCAGATTTTAAAAAAAAAGTTCTTTGCAGTTCTGTCATGATAGTCCTTTTAGGAGACTTAGTAAAACATTATAAAATGATGATCCCCATTTAGGAAATGGGGTGTGTGGTGTGTGTGTGTCGTGTGTGTGTGTGTGTGTATGGTGTGTGTGTTTATTGGTGGTGTCTTGTCGTGTGTATGTGTGTGTGCGTGGTGGTGTGTTTATGTGTTTAGTTGAGTTGCTGTGATGTTGTGTTGGTGTGTGTGTGTGTGTGCTGTAGTGGATGTGCTGTGTGTGTGTGTGTGTTGTGTGTTGTGGTGTGTTTTGATCTAGATGATGGCCTGTACCTTTTGTCAATTTGTAAACTGCACACAAAGCCGAAAAAATCATTTTAAACGCGAAAAAAAAAACACGTGCAGTAACACTACAGCATATTGGGGCGTCTTCGTTCGTCTTCAGTAGACGAAGTTAAGTGAATTCACCATC
Source organism: Eucidaris tribuloides (assembly GCA_001188425.1). Lineage (NCBI taxonomy): Eukaryota > Metazoa > Echinodermata > Echinoidea > Cidaroida > Cidaridae > Eucidaris > Eucidaris tribuloides. Next base: position 73,485 of record JZLH01S0622755.1, on the reverse strand, counting down.
TCCCTCTTACGGCATAATGTACAGTATAATGTACATCAAAAGATCAGTGTACGGACACTATACATCTACATTCATTAAACTTTCTATTAAACATGTTAACTAAAAGGTCACACAAAGCTAAATCAATCATTAACCATTTATATTCTACTCCCTACCGCAAAGGGGTGACTGAGATAGTACAGACAGACATGAACATCAGTGCGCCACAATAATCTAAAACACTGGCCTGCCACATCTAAAAGCACACACGTATCCACACACAGTATCGAGAAAATGATTAAATATACAATAAGATGCAACCGCCTGAATCCATGCTCGACTTCAAAGGTTGATTGAAATGTCAAGCCCGCGAGACAAGACATTTTATTATGGGTTATTACGGGTGTCTGCATTTTATATAGCTGGGACTGTCTCAATGCCGACGAATACAGTGTTATATTCTTACCAACTGAAACTGTTTTCAGCTGAAAAATAACAGGAGATAGTGACTGTGTGACATAGTGTAGATATCACGGTATTGTAGGCCTACAGGTTATAATTGAAATTCTGTGATTCACGGAGCTGGCACTAATCTCTAAGAGAGCGAGATAGAAAAAAATCCACATAATCCATATGCTCTTTAGTTACCTTAGCATTAGATATCACAATTTGATAAATCTAACGAAATCGAATAAACTCGGATTATTTTTTAAATCACTCCACAATTCTCCATTGTTGAAACAAGGTCAAGTCATCAAATCATTCATCTGTAATCAAGCCTTTTCGTTAAGACGCAAGATTAATGAGAGGACATGGGCCCCACAACAAAGCAACTTAATGCCAAAATGTCCGAATACGGTCACTTCTTAATAACATTCGTCTGATGGTCTGTCGAGTCATTAAATGAAGACAAATAGTAAATATCTTCGTAATAATCTTAATTTAGCCAAAGACCAACCGCCCACTCACAAATCAGTGTGTCCAATCACTCCTTGTGCTTTTAATACAAAGTCAACAATCTTCACCAGAAATATATACTTATTAGGCCTATATGGATGTTTAATTACAGTTTACTAATAGAGACCGGCTACACACGGACATGAATATACAAAATTTAATGTAGATACGTCTGGTATTCTTCAAATTCCATTTACGAATTAATGTGGATTATTATGTTATGCATTCCTACTGCACTTACAAAACAAAATCCGTAGCCCATGCACTGCACTCGATACGAAATGTCATACGGCGCTCATCTCATTAAATCTGAGAAGTATTTAATTTCCGACTTGGGATAGACTTCAAGTTGACGGGAAAAATGGCGGGAAAAAAGATCGTCTGACAGACTGTGTTTCATACATGATACGGGATATACGTGATTTATATTCAACACTGAAGACGTATTACGTGTCTACGTTCTGACGACGTGATGCAGTCTTGTCGACAATGAGACTGAGCAGTGAGCTTTTAATTTTACTGATTTTGTGCCAAAGTTTGACGTATTATTCGTCGGGTCTGGGAAGCAAATATCCGCAAGATATACCTCGAAAGGCCCCTAAGTAATCCATTATCGACAGAATTACACGTACTACACGAGAATTGGCCAGTAAAAAAAAAAAAAAAACAAGAAGCGCGATCCAAGAAAGTTCTTTCTGCATGTGATTAAAGAGGTACTATGGGCGTGGATATTGTGATGTTCGATACGCGCTGATAACAACAAAACGACTTGGTGATCCTACTTAAATTAAAGTAAAATTATCTCGCATGCACAGCTATCTGAAAGACTCAAGACATAGTGTTCCACCTCGAAGACCTTTCTGCCTGTCTGTCCGTCTACATGTTACATTAACCAAAACTGAGAAGCATACGGAGTACTTTCACTTCATCGCATTGATTTTTCTTCCTCGACAGAGGCCCCAAAGTAAATAGGTGGCATATGTTAATTCTACAGCGAGCCAGTCTTTTCGCGCATGGAATACTCTAAACTGCTAAAGTGTGAATAATGGATGGAATTTGTGTTCGCAAAACTGACCGCCTTTTAACAATCAGCGGCTATCGTTCGTGGTCAGTACAGCAATAGAAGCGAATTTCGTTCAGCTCATGTTTTTTTTCCTCTCGTAGAATCTTCTACTTTGTACCGATTATTTTGGTTGTTTTGAAAACGAAACAAACAAACACATGAACAGATACAGTTAAGAGTACATAAGGAATAGTAAACAGTGACACACGCCCACCTTTTTATCTGCATCAACAGTCACGGAATTTATGTGACTTTAGTATAAATTTCACCTTTTCACTTCTTAATTCATCTTCAAATTCTGGATATTAAGTGCTGCTTCGTATTTTTATTTTTATTTATCATAAATTATGTAATTTTATTTCCATATAACATGCTACTACATATCCATTGTAATAATTATTCTAACCTTAAAATCAATTTCATATCCTGGTTGGCATATAATTCTGCCGTGTGATTGGTTGCTTTAAGACTAAAAACAAGAAACCTTCATCGTTTGTAGAAAGATACCTCTCCAACAACACAACCACAACCGACTATATACGAGCAAAAGTTTTTTGACGGCATATGGCAAATTACGGCAAGGTGTCATCCGTAAACATGTCGTGAATCTTAAAGTCTCGATTAATATTCATAGAACCTTGTCCCCACATCTTCCTAAATCTCTTCCTAATTCCTCCTCATAAAACCTTTATGGCTAGTCCCCAAATTATGGCAAAATACACTCAAATATGTCCATTAACATTAATGGCTGGTCGCGCTAATGTACATGCGTTAATCGGAGGTTTTCGACGCAGCTACACGATAAGGCACATTATTTTACAGGCTCGTCCAGTAATATACGCATGACCGTGTAATCACTGGCCTTAAATATTAGAATGAATGATACGCACAAATTGGCAGTAATCAGCCATTATAGAGATTCAATGACTAACCCTCACTTTATAGTTTAAAATCCACGATAATTTAAAATTTCCGTAGAAGTCCAATTATTATAGGCTGACAGGTAAACGCTGAAAATCAGATAGGTATGAGCGAGCACAGGGGCGCCAAAGTGTCTAGACGAGGTGCAAAACGGGGGGCTCTATTCAATGCATGGATGAAATATACACATTGCAAACATAAGTTTGATCTGAACTGTACATTTGTCTGAATTTTTAAAGCATGTTGCTGGTAATCTGGTAAATTTTAAAGCATGGCTAGTTTCTGCCACTGAAGCTAAATATGGATACCTCGTACTAAAATTGCGTTTATGGTGTGAAGAAAGGTAGAAGAAGGAATGGAGTATGAGGAGGAAGAAGATGACTGGTGTTGAAGAAGGGAATGGGGAGAAGAGGAAGATGTAATAGCAGTGGCGGTAGCAGAAGTAGTAATAGTAGTAGCAGTTCTAGTAGCAGTCGTAGTAGAAGTAGAACTCTTAACATTTCAGCAAAAGTATATACATGTAGCAATACTTTGTTTGCTAAACCCCAAATGCTGAGGATACAGCGAATGATTTGTGTAAAAGGCTTCAAACAAAACACTCGAGAATTCCAAATCGCGTTGACAAGACATCCTAATGCTCCACTAATCTTGATGGAGATTACCACAATACCATAACTCCATATAGCATTCATCCTATCTCCACTTGTCAACAGCTCCTCCTAAATCTAACCAGGATTTCGATCGACCGAGCCAACAAACTGCAACAATAAATCCTACCTTTAGGGTTAGACCCCATAGTTGATACGATTCTTGGCATTGCATCGTACTCTTCAACCATAGATTTATCGTAACTGCGATTAAAAAGATGATATATTGCTGAACCCGTCGGCAAAACAAAACGGCACAATGGGAAACAATAAAATGGGGGCACGGTGGAGCGAGCGAAAGGCGTGCGCCTAACACATTGACACGTGCCGAGAGGCGGGTTTGTTGATAGGAAGCAGACGAGGGCATCCCCCAAGAGACGTCGACATGGACTTAACCCTTGAAGTGCTACACTCACTCTATCAGATGAAAAGCCTATGGAGTTTTGTGGCAGTGGTACTAAGTGGGACCTCGTAATACTTATTTCATGAGGTGATGAACCTTTGTGTGAATATGGCTGGTGTGTCTGGAAGAAATTCACGGGTTTCGCGCAACACCTCACGGTTACACCAATGTTGCGGAGTGAAATAAGATTTTATATAGGAACAACCAGCGGGTTTGGTCAAATTAGCGATCCCTGCACGACCTTACACACATTTGGGGATGTTAGGTATCAAAATTAACCACTCATTGTGCAAAATACAAAAATCATTGATGCAAGCAAGATTTGAACCAGCAAGAATCAATGGGATATCTCTGACCAGACCGACCACAAGGATTAGGTGGAAAACAAACCGAACAATTATCAAATTGACCACGCATTACCCTTGAACTCATTATAATTTAATGGACAAATTTGGCATTTGGCATCACACCAGCATCCCAATTAGAGTACAATTTGGAATAAAAAATGATATTACTCATTCACTTTATTTTATTTCACTAAATTTCCCCTTAGCTATTCACAACCGTTATAATAACATAACAATAACGATTAGACTTTCGTCCTTAAGTTGTAAGAGGCCCTGGAGTAAAAGCTGCCATTCTGGATGCAGTCAATAAAAATATAAAACCTTGTTGCAAATGACACCAAAGAATATGCATTATAGTTACAAGCGTCTTGACTTGCATAATTGATCATTTAATCGGTTTGCGGTCTTGAAATAATGGCTACAATACGTTTTAATGAGACAGCAATGAACAAATCTACAATACATATACAGGGACACTTCATCACGTAGTTTCATCCTTCAACGAAAATCTTCGAGAGAGCAAAGATTTCTGCAAACTTCTTGCAACCTTTCCACTATTCCCAATATTGAGCTAAATTCAGCCATGAAACGTTGATCGTAACAATCATTGCATAGTCTCATCCCCCTTTCACAGTTTAATTAATGGCGTCTTACAAAGAGTAATTAAGCCACAGACGGACCTGGTAATTACAAAACACATTAATCTGTCGACCGGAACTAACGACCAGTGACGTATAGGGAATCAAATGAAACACAAATCTCAACGGGACCCTTCTGTTCATCGGATGAAAAATATGACGTCGGACCTTCGTTTTCTTCGACTTTCGTCTTATTTTCGAGTTCTCCTGCTCTAAACGAAACCTACAACAAGTAATTTTGAGAGCTTGTTCAGGTTTGATTGCAATACAGACCTAATCTGACAAAGCTTGACAAATCTTGGCCATTGCAATAATTATTCATTGTGTCAGGTCCAGTTGCAATGATTAAATTAGTTTAGGAAATTAGTTAACGGACATGTTGCAATCAGAATAATAACTGCGTAAATCATCTACTGGATGAACAGATGAATTTCTCTCAAACAATGAGTCCGCGTCTAATTTGATTAAGTGATTTTGATCAAATTATAACCTAAACGTACTACCTTATCGAGGAATAAATGTTCAAGTCTATATGGTCTATGGAAAGCTGCATGTTTGTGCAATATCGAAGTGCAATACATAATGATGATGCCTAAACCCCGGTCATATTAAGTCATATTCTCTAATTACAACTTTTGTTTTTTCTTACCTTAGGAAATTTAAGATTAAGATAAGGACGGAGTTAAGACATAGAATATGAACAAACTGTCAACAGACGAAGCAGCTTTCCAAGCACCGAAACGATCAAAAGATCAGTTTCTATGATAAATTATGAAGATGTCGATGTAACTGGGCAATTTGCGTTGTGTATAAAATTTGTCGGGGCAAGTTCGTCACGGGTTACTTTAAAATTAGCCAGAATTGACCCATAATGAGGTCACGTGACATGATATCCCTTGGTCCCAAGCCGAGTCTTTACCACAAGAATAATAATCTCACGAACAACCAAGGAGTTATTACAGACAGCAGTGACGAGGCAAGAAAGTAGGTCGTGGAAGCTGTCCAAACTACGAACACACATTGCCATCCGATTTCTCATGCCAACCAAAAGGTCCCAAATTCAGTTAGCTAAGATGGGGTGTCGGAGTAGGGAGCCAATCTGACATCTGAATAACAGAATAACTCACAGACTTAGTCACTCCTACATACTGGAATTTCTCGCGTTTACATTTGGCTTTCCATAAAACAGTTAACTCAAAAGGAATGACGGGATTGGAATTGGTCAGGAATTAAGAACCACATGAGTTAAAACTTAATTCCAACATTTACAATAATTTGTAACCAGGAAGAAAATTTATGTAAAAATGGCCTACATGGAGACAAGCAGAAAAGCAGTGTACTTAATTCTAGAACCATTTCAACTCAAATAAGGGACTCCACTGGATCAATAATTACCTTTGTCTTGTTGAAGCAAAATTTTATCTTCAATTGCAAGATCGACAACGATCTGTTTTAAATCGTGAAAATCAAAACCATTTCAGTTGGAAGCCATTAATGTGCATGGATTACATTAAATGATTAAGAAACATCCAAGATTCCTTTGTGATAATAAAAAAATCAAAACAAGCGAGATTCGAAAACAGCATCCCCATATTAATGTGTTCGGGAATCAAGCTATGAAAACACAGCTCTTGAGAAGAACATCGTATCATTATGCGTGTCACACTCACGAACATGCAGTGAGGCGATGGGAATTAGCATGAGGTGTGAACCTCAACAGATTTCTCCACCTGAGAATTCTCCATCCTAGAAGATTTTGCGCATGAAATCATCATTGCATTGGTCCTTCCTCATTTTTCCCACCCTTGTTCAGAAGGGAGCAGGTACGTTGTAACATGGGTCCATGGTGAGGAGGAGAGGTAATTTGCATATAATAATTGCGGCGACTGGTCCAATATTTGCAAGGTGTTTCAGGTCAATACAAAATCCAGACTTTTCAGCGAACAAAGGGTTTGCTGTACTTTTTTTTCTTCTCCTAGAAGTTATTCGTCGCCAAAAATATACACTTACGTCAGGTGTAGCTCAGCTTCGCCTTTTTTGGTAGCGCCAAAAAACAACTGTCTGCACATAACGCAATGAAAACATGATTCATGTCCGTGACGAATCAAATTGGAAACACAGGTATGTATAGAAATATACAACGGATTACCTTAAATCTATATGGTAAATAAACATCTTTAAAATGATTCGGAGAAAAAAATACACATACAAGCCAGCTAATTAAATCATAATGAAGCTCCCGTAGGTGACCTAATAGCATGTACTTTCTGCCGTAAAGTATTTGTTTTATGATTATGGAACGATGCACTCGGATGACTATCTCATTTCGTATTTTGTACCGGGCATGGTTACACGTGTTTTAGCAGGGATCTGTACCAGAGGGGGTAGAAGATGATGTTTCCAGCTAAGTGACTTCGACAAGGGTATCTGTAGCCCGGAGTTTAATGGGTTTAAGGCGAGGGTGAGTCATACCCTGATGTAATACACTGATGCCAAAACGGGGTTTTCCTTCCGTCAACTCATTCATTTCTTTGAGTGGAAGTATTGTTTCCTTCTCTCTTTGGAACAACAAAAAAGATGTCACAAATGATCTATTACCAGCGATGGAGTAATACTTCTTTCTTAATACAGAGATGTAGTATATGGATCGACCGGATTTCAAGATGAAATGTGGAATAAAGATGTAATTTCGACAATTTTCATTACTTCTCACGTCACTCATATTCTTAATACTGATGAATTGCAGTTTTATCATTTGCCCCGTGTGTGTTTCTCCAATTTTTCACTCCGTCTGTGTTGAATCATACCAAAAATTGAAATAAAATCTGTGAACTCGCTATATCTTTTTGAGGCAGATCACTGAGTAACATTATTGATAGAACGTTTGGACATTATTTCTACCAATAGGAATTTTTTCGTTTCCTTTTTTCCGGGGGGAGGGGTTGGGTGGGGTGGGATGAAATTCTGAGCATATCTGCAGATGATGGAGCCAAATTTAGAAACGTTTTCTCTCGATTTTTACACAAGGAAGGTCATTGTTCTCCACAGGCAGGGGATAACACATAAAGGTGCATATTTGGAGCTCTCTCAGCAGTGAGAAGTACTGGCGAGTCGCTTTAGACTTTTGGAAAATCACATTTCCAGTACTTTTACCATTTGACCTACGACACTACCGGACCGCAAAATCTGGATTATGACTTCGAGTATAGTCACTTCAGAGGGGCGTCATACAATATTAGCATCTGAGCTGAATCGATATCAACTTCATTATTATCTCAAATGAAAGGAATCAAAGCAAAGTATAAAACATAGAATCTCCAAAAGTAAAAAATTCCGTATCTAAGCTAAATGAATTTGAGTAAAATGTTGCTGCAGTTTCACCTAAAAGCTCTAATTAATTTAATAACCGGTCTGCCAACTGCCTCCCCTCCTTTATCACCCCCTAACGTATTGTGACCATAGTACATTTTTGCAAATCGGAGGTGCTTCATTTGCGTTAAAACGCATAGATCTATTACTTAAAATTGATTCTAGGGTTAAGGTGAGTTTATCTTTTAATATATAAACTCTATGGCAAAGAAATAAAGAGTATTCCAGACACTGTAGCAAGCGGGCAATTCACACAAAGTTGCCGCATTACTTTTTTTTTTTTTTACATTTTTCTGAAATAATTTCGTCCGTCATCATGGCCTCTCGCGTCCTTCAAAACATTTCATCGTCGCTTTCCCAATTAATAACACCTTTTCCATAAAATATATAAAAATTTTCCCTCCTCTTTTCCGAAATAACGCTAAAAGTAAAATGCCTTAATTTAATTTAGAAGTCAAATGGACGACACATATGCGATAATTGCACTTGCACGAATGCGAAATAACGCTGATGCTTTACGACCTTTGACCTCTCCGACGCGGTCGATATCTGGGTAAAGTGATTTACCGGTAACTATCGACCGGTCAGTGTGAAACATACTCTCAACATGGACCCTACTACGGGTCCATGCTCTCACTAAACACCCTTCATTCATATACAGAACAATTACTATCTAAAGTTTAAACGTTAAAGGTAAATGACATGATTGGGGGTAGTCCTCAACTTGGAGTAAAAACTATTCTAGAATCAAGTAAACGACGCAGAGATTCTACTGTGGAAATTTTGTAATCATACGTTGACTCATTTTAAAATAATGTCCATCAGTATGCCTTGTAACAGACAAATTTGTAGTGTAGCCTTCTATGGAGTTTAAATCTATCGAGCACCGATAAAATTAAACTGCTTCCCTGTTCATGCTTGATTCTCCTTAAGTAAACAAATTTAAAGACAAATTCTCAGCCAGAATCCAACTCCAGCGGTGTACATTCTGGTTTTCTTCAACCAGTTTAGTTCAAACGTCATCTTTTCTTCTCACCAATCATGTTCACTGAGCTTTAACAAGCCAGATTGAGATCATCAAGACTCGGGTCACACATCAGGAACAATCTTCAAAAAAATCTTTCCACAAAATCTCAACTTTCAACCCAGACCAGAATATTATGTGTATGAGTGTTATTTGGCAGTTGATACTACAGGGTTACAAGGCAAAAGTGCGCCAGCACTAACAATGTCATAAGTTAAGAATAAAAATGAACATTGTGATATTGTGAAAATTATTACATGGTGACAAAACAGCCTAACAATAAGGGTACTGTGTGATAAACTAGCCCTCAAGCGAGGCCCTATAAAATTAGTCAATTTGTGTTTATTCACGCTCTTGTAATTTATACCCAAAGACAAAACTGGGGCAGAAACAGCTATAGGGGGAGAGCTTATCAATTCAAACAGTGCATATATTACCACGTGCGGCCTTAACACACGTCGCGTGACCGTGCATGCATTGGTCACAGCATGTCACTCCCTGCCAGTGCACGTGCAATCCCTGATTTGTTGGCAAGAACTCAAATATTCTTAACTATGCCTGTTATTGCTGCGCTTCCTCCCTTTTAATGATTAACATTTTAATTTCCAGTTAATAACCATAATTATTAATTCACCACTGCATTAATGGACTCATTTCTGTTTGCGTCATGTGTCCATAAAATGTATTTCACACACCGATAAATATGCATGATAAATACGACAGCAAAAAATCTTGTACTATTAATATAGGCCCTATATATCCTCGTAATCTCCTATTAATTTCTATGGATCCATTGTCTAAACTACCCATACATCTATCTAATCTCTGGTTGTATATTAACTGTTGATGAATTGGCATACTACTTGATCACCGCGCCCCACACACACACATATAACACAACCCAACACACACACACAATCACACACACACACACAGCACACACTACAGCAACACACACACACACACACACACACACACACACACACACACACACACACACACACACACACACACACACACACACACACACACACACACACATATATACATCACCCCCCCCCATCACACACAAAACATATCATAAATGTGGTATTTATATACATGTAATTATATAAATACAAACAGTATATGGACGACAAACGCGAAAGTAAAACTAAACTCTTCAGTTAGGGCTTGACATTTATATAATAGGGACAAGACAAAGTGTCAGGTTGACAATGGTCTGCTAAAATAGTTCCTCTTATACTTGTCGATTCTCACATATCTCGGTGCACGTACACAATGTTGACGTTACATCAATCACTAAATTATATATCCTAATTTACTGAGTTTCGATATATTTGTGTCACAAATGAGCTTTGACAATTAAACATTTACATGAAATTGATGATGTGAAACCACAATATACCAAGTAAATGTGTATCTATAATTTTACTTTCATTTAATTGTCCATGATATTTAATAGATTAGTATTTATGGCACACTCCCTTTCGACAAGGAAAACAAAACTAGATTGATTGCAGAAATTTCCCATAGGTTTAGATTCATCAATGCCTTCTTATCAACAGTAACCTACATTTAGTATACATTGCACTTTTTGTAGGAACTGACACCATGCAGATGCGATGCACATACTTATAGGCCTACATCAAATTTAAAATTAAAGGGAAATGTCTAGATTTAAAGTAATCCTCAATTTACGACACAATGTTCACAGAATGAAGTATTGTTTAAAGTTTCGGCTGTGAAAATGTCACAGTCGTAAATTCGCTCTTTGTTGTACAGTTATTATCATAAAATGCTGTGGCAGTGGAATTTGTTGTGTATAACCTTCTATGGAATCAAATTCAATCAGGGCCGGAGATTAATTCAGTACTGGTAAATTAATGCTTGTTTGTTTCCTCAAGTAAACAAATTCAAGGTAGATCCTTCCAGCCTTAGCCTGAATATAGACTCTAGAGTCTAGCCAATATACACATCGGTATATGTTTCAACTCAGTTGGTTCTTGAGGCAATTTTTACTTTCTCCCAGACACGTCAGTGGCCTTTAAAGGCCCACTGTCAAGGGTTAACTCAACCACAGAAAGGATGACAACTAGTCTTGGAATACAGGCACATATTCACGAAAATGGATTGTTGCAGTGCCATAGTGTACACATTGTGGGAGAAAAACATCAAATGTATTATTTCCACTCTGTCATGGCTGTTTCCGTTGCATTACGGATGTCATTGGTGCACCTTTTTATGATTTTATTCAAAAGAGGGCGGTTGTTATCCTGCCATGACAGTGGGCCTTTAACGGTTTAATGTATTAAAGTCTGGAACGAATCGAAGCCACTGACCATATATAACTTCCTCTTGAGTTTCGTTGATGGAACGAGTCCCGAATTTCATTTGAATACGACTACGGGCGACCGGTGTTTACACGACGAAAATAGATGACATTCAAGCATTTATGATCGATTCAGAGAATGTTAAAGAGATCGTGATGTGGACAATGACTGAAAGTCTCGTCAAACCCAGAATGATCTAGGCAACGACACTTTGAGGTTGGAGAGGACTGTGTCTCAAACTTAGCCGAAACGTCCTGCATATTAGGCGCTATATAAATGCTATTTGTTATCATTATCATTATTGTTGTTGTTGTTATTATTATTATTATCATTATTATTATTATCAATATTATTATCAGTAATATTATTGTTGTTATTGTTATTATCATTATTATTATTGTTATTATATTATTATCATTATCATTATTATTATCATTATTATTATACAATGAATGATACAGGATACATCGGTACAAGGACATTTCGGATTACTACGTTCTAGACCAGCCCCCCCCCCCCCTCCCCCATCCCCCATCCCGTTACTTTTCAGGGGACTTTCTTCTGATAGAAGAATGCATCATGACCATCGTGGTTTTTACCAATGCTTGTTACTAGAACCATGCGTGACCTGGAGTAATGATAGAAATATACATTATTTTGTTTTGTTCATAATGCGTCTACATCCCTGTCTAAAATGATACCTCAGTTGACTAAATTTTGACTATAGGCCTACTATAATTATATGAAATGCATTGAGATGCAGCATATTTCTTGCACACCCTTTGGCGACGACTCTGAAGGTCACATACGTCTTCTTACTTCAAAATGTCTAGAAGTTTTCATTCAAACCCCTACCAGCGCTTTCATAGTTTTGATGTGGTTTGATTGTGTCTGCTGTAAGGACGTGAGTTTTAAATGTGATGCAAGGAAAGAAAGGTTCTTTTCGAACTTTTTGAAGCCCTCGGTTTTTAATGTCAGGTAAAGGTGGCTGTGAACAGCGACGGTGATATTTTGAGGAAAATCATTTTGAGAAAAAGCTCGTTACCATCACATCTTGCTCAGAAAATAGTAAATTGAAGAATAAAATGTTCTAGCCCAGAATGTTGGTTATAATGTCGCCCTTATCATCAATGATTTTTGAAAATTATTCAAAGTTGATGTCTACAACACTATTTTCCATCGTTCTCCTCGCAGTGTGCAACCTTAAATATGTCCCCTCGGTAACGCCAGACTCAAGTTCCAGAGGGGCAAATGTCAGTTCACCCCCAAAATAGCCCAGTAATTCGGCCGTTCTCAGTCTAATGGCATTCAAAAATTCCTTCACGGAGCAATTAGGGTGGCAGAGCGCAATACATCTGTACATGTAGGTCTACAACACAACAGTCATTCCGAATTTGAATGTACAATGCTATACATATGCTTACCATGCTTACGGGGTGATGTGTGTGAAGGCAGATTGCGGTTGACGGTTTATTGCTACACGAACTGAATACGATTTTTTTTTCTTCAGACGACTTGGAGATTTTTTCCCCGTCTATACAGAAAAATTTTAGATATCGTACCTTAGCATTCTTTGGTCAGCAACAACAACATAAAGATATTTACTCAAAACAGGCGAGATTTTCTTCACATTGCTTTACCGTTTTTAATTAATAAAGTAAATAGTATTATAAAAAAAGTTTGCTTCCAGTAATTGCTTTTTATTTTCATTGCTGAAAAAAAAAATGGTTCGTTCACGGTTTTTTAATGGTGTTTGGATTTGTTTATAGTCAGTTTATCAACTAATCAAGTCATAGACATACTAGTACTCTAACAGATTCTTGTGATGAAATGAAAACCCTTTTATAAATATATCCGTACAATAAAACTTTCTCATTGTTCTGAAAAAAATAAAAACCGACGGTGGATGGCTACATGGCTGATAAAAATTAGACAATGTTATTCAAATAAACACAACCCCCACAAAAGCACAAAAATATAGGTATACACACGTCATACCACACACTCTGTGTGTGTGTTTCTTTGCGTGTGTGTATTGTATGCATAGTGAATATTATGTGTTTGCGTGCGTGCGTCTGTAAGTTTGTTTGTGTGAGTGTGTGTGTGAATGTGTGTTTGTGTTTGTTTGCATGTGTGTATATGTGTGTCTGTGTGTGTGTCTGTGTGTGTGTGTGTGTGTGTGTGTGTGTGTGTGTGTGTGTGTGTGTGTGTGTGTGTGTGTGTGTGTATGTGTCTGTGTGAGAATAATGAGTAATGGTATGCATAATCAGTGCAGACTGGCTATTATAAAACAATCGATTACACACCAATATCACAGCAACGTCTCGTAATATTCGTCATATTTCGCAAATCAAGGCGGCCTACGCGACGTCTGTACACTCATCTTCGGCTGATGTGAACATCAAAAACAAAACGAGCCAATTTTCGACGAATTTATATGCAAACGCAGATCGATGTATTTCCATCTTCGACGTTAGAATTGAAATGTCACTGTCTGACATTTCCGAATACTCTAAAACATGAGTCATCCCCGTTATTCATAGCATTCGAGTGTTCCTGTCACCCGGCGCTGTCCAAAGCTAATTTAATTCACATTTACTTCTCGTTACATACCAATACCTGTGCAGTCATTCAATAGAGAGTTCGATGGGGTGCTATAAGCGGTATAGCACAGATCTGAAACTTGTCAATATAGATTAGCGTTTCAATCCCTAAACCTTCCTGATGTTTTCTAGTACTAAATTAATTACGTCAAATAAATAATGCTAAATGATTGGCATCCATAAAAGGATTATGAGCTCCGTTATCGCATTACTGAAATGCGATAAATGGTAGACGTGCTTAACATATCAAGACGACGAATTAATGCTTCATTTACTTCTACTTTCCAACAATGTTATCACAGTTCACAAACAGACAGACAGACAGACAGACACACACACACATACACACAGACAGACACACACATACATACATACACACACACTCAGAGACACACACACACACGACACACACACACACGACACGCACACACACACACACACACACACACACACACACACACACACACACACACACACACACACACACACACACACACACACGGCTTGATGACTGTTTGATAAAGTGTTTACTGGCAAGAGCCACAACGATGGAGTGTTAACCTCCCTCCTAAATAAATATAACACTCTGTATTTTATCCAAGTACATCTTTAATTCATTTGCATCATTATGCACGTATTAAAGGCAGTGGATCTCATTTGCAAACATTCCCGCAGAGCAGGAAAAGATATCACATGCCCTTAAGCTATTAATGAAGGGCATGTCTGTGAAGTCTGGGGGAGAGCAATTGCTCAGAATTTGAGAAATGCGAAAGAAAAACAATAGCCGTTTAGTGTACGTTCTATGTCAGGAATTTTTTCCTCGCGTGAAAAAAAATTAAATCAGAGTCTAACGGCCACTATAATTCCACTAAAACTGAGTTTCTAGCTTCTATATTTTGCTGAAGGTTCCCAGATGGCATTTTCTTCTAGATGCCATTGTATCTACACAATGTTATTTTTTAGGCATGCAAAAGAGATCCACTGCCTTTAAATCGCTACTATCCATAATGCATGTTTAGCAAATCAGACTCAGACCTACACATTATTGCATTTTTTTTTGTAATATACCGTAACCAAGTTTTTGATAAACGTGATCGTGCGTCTCGCTTCTCTTCTGAATATGCCCCACTGATATAGGCATTGCTCATATGGCATGAGTAACTAACCCAACAAAATATGTACACATAATCGGAAGGGTATATAGGAGAGTTTGTCCGAAACACTTTCATCAATTTGCAATGGACGCAAATGATCAATTACACGCGACTGATTGGGTCTCGGATAGATCATTATGCTGTATTTTGATGCGCTCGGATTGTCATGGCGGGTGAAGATCATTTTCAATTGCGAGCATATCTGTATTTGCAGTGCGTGGATGGAAACACTTGGCTTATAATGTAAGTGTCGTTGTATGGATGTGTAATTGTATATACACCTGCCCGCCAATTGTGAAGGACGGGATGAGATATGAGTGGTTAACTATATTATGAAAATCATATATCATATGGAAGGAAATTATGATTGACGTGGGTATAACGGAAGCATTTCTTCAAATGTATTTAAAAAAAAAGAAAATACTGTTTTCGGAAAATAAACAGAGTTAAGAGACATGTTTTTATGTAGGTGTCAGGGGCGTCGATTCATGTTTGGGATTGGGGGGAAAATGAAAAATTAACAATTTTGTATGTTTAATAGTATTTTTATGCCATGTTTAATTGTTTTATAGTGCTTCCCAATGCTTTTTA